>JAMKCH010046228.1:0-76930 GCA_023653785.1 Ophioderma brevispina | reverse complement strand
ATAATAATAATAATAAAAAATAGTTCTTATAAGGCGCAAAATCTTCAAGAGAACTCAGAGCGCCATAACAGTAAACACGTACAAATCAAACAAAACAACTATGAGCCGTGAAAAGCTTGACGAAAAAGGTGAGTTTTAAGCTGACGTTTGAAGTCTTGGAACTTGGGGATACTGCGCATGCTGTTTGGAAGTGAATTCCAAACAGCTGACGCAGCGAAATGAAATGAGCGTTCACCAGCTGATTTAAGGTTGACCCGTGGAAGTTTCAATAACTTTTCAGATGATGTACTACGCATTACGATAGGGTATCTGACACCTCCAACATTAGACCTGCAGCAGAACTCCGTCGCAAATTTGAGTCTACATGAGGACTGTGTGGTAAGACTGAAACCCTGATCTTGTCGAGAGTGACATTGTAATGAAGCTACCCAGTGTTAGTTCAAATATAATGGGTTGAAATAATTATTGTTGTGAAAAATTCAACTAACATGAAGAATTCTAACCAATTCAATTCAGTCCAGTTCTTTCCAAATGGAGAATTTATTTACAAAGTAGTCAATAGCATAATGTCTATGTTACAATAATGATAATACAAAAATACAGCGTATGAAAAAATACAAAATAGTAAAACATGCACACACGTTTCCCAGAGAAGGTTTGTGACAATATTTAGCTATTTCTAACAAGTGGGTCTCATTTCTTATACAATTTATCAAGAAGCTTGCATATTTTCGAAATGAAAACAAGGGGGTGGCCAGTAGCTCTTTCTTAATTCATGAAAGAAGTCACAAAGAAATAAAGAAAAATTGAATAAATCTTCCACTGCACCACTATCGCTAAACTCACAGATCCCATAATTTTTGTACTAGATTCCATCACTGTCAAGACTTTTGGGCATGTGTCACTATGAGGTAAGGCATGCTAATCTACCAAGGGCTAAGTTCAGTAACCTTGGATGGGCACATGTTAACAGCAGCTGACCATGTATGTCCTGGGTATCATAAATCATACTAAAAATCCAGGGTGTGTGTTTGCTCAATACACTGGTGAATGAAAGCTATTGAACTGCGCCATGGGAATTGAGATTTTATTAGCTCATAGTGTGTCGTTAGTATTTGGACCTCGACCATTATTTTAAATAGGCAACAAAGAGTTACAATTACAATCACTGACTTGTACCCAACCGTACAACAGAACTGGCCTTGAGCAAATATTGATTTTGTGTAGCCCTCTGTTGCTCTTTCAATACTATCACCTAGTAATGAGAGCATGTCCGGACAGCAGTGAATTCTAGTATCAAGGTTTTCTTTCCTGCCTGTTTCCACCTTCAAACAATCAGGCAACAGGATACTGCACGATTCCAGTGCTCATCTTTATATCACAGGGAAGTGCGTAAAGATTGTTGCAAAACAAGTTCCAATGGGAAATGAATCTGACGGCTAAGACTCATATGTAAATAGGATGTCCAACAATTTCAGCACCCCCTGACACCATAGATGATATCACATCCATGTTTATAAACACAAATTAGCACCCGGTATCTAAAGGTCCTTGAGAAACAAAGCACGACTACCATATTAGTCATCAATAGCTTCTTACATGGATGAAGTCAAAAGATGAAGTGCGAATTTTAAAAGCACGGCTCCTTTGTAGTGGCAGGCATTTGATTGTTCCTTCATCCCGGTGACGTAGGGGGTGACATCGTCTATAGACCCTATACAATACAATACTGATGATATACACCAATTCGGTTTCACATATTAAAAAACCTAACTCGCCACAGCCGAGAAGCTTATAATAATAATAATTGAATATTTTTAACGCGCGACATATCCACGTAAACGTGCTCAAGGCGCTGTGCGGCAACCGTGAAAGGCGCTCAGCACATCAGAGAAACCATGATACCGGTGTGAAAGCAGATATAGTCCGGTGCGGCAACCGTGAAAGGCGCTCAGCACATCAGAGAAACCATGATACCGGTGTGAAAGCAGATATAGTCCGGTGGGAGCCATAGTCCGGGGCTCCATATACGATAACGGAATAAAGCGTGAAACTAATGTTGCGTAAAGAGTCAACTGAATCGATAGCCCTATTGTTCACCATTGTTCCCGGACTATGAGTCGCCGGACACTGGTTACTTCTACAACAGATTGGTTATGCACTACGAAACTCGATTTTAGATGCAGGAGGAACCAGAGTACCCGGAGAAAAAAACTGCGGGCAAGAGTATGGATCGAGAAGAAAACCAAATTCACATAAAACCGCCGAGAACGAGCCCCTGCCGGGGATCGAACCCGAGACCTCATTGGTGAAAGGCGAGGGAAGATACGCTACGCTACGCCAACCCGTTCCCCCAAGCTTGAAATAATCCAAATAAGCATACAACAGAACAGTCCATTGCAGATCCGTCGGAACACATTTTTCAATTAGAAAAGAATTGTTCCGCGTGGAAGATGTTACAACGAGATAGCGCTTTATTCCGTATTGAATACAAAAGAATACATTATTCTGATTGGTTCCGACGGATCTGCACTCGACGAGCTTCCTACGCTGGTACGTGTGTACGTACTCAAGTATGGTAGAGATGTAAAAAAGAATTCGGAGGGTTTGGGTTGCAAGACCGCATTAATGGCGGATCAATTATTCTGACCATCGCTTGCCTATCGCTTTGTCTGTACATAAATCCTTCCTTGCCCAACATTACAAATGCAAAGAGTGCACTAGCTTGTGTTAGACCACCTGTACAATTGTAGTTCACTAGTCCAGCAATGTACATTTTACCTCATGTCATGACTGCATTTTTTCTGAAATACTGTGAAATCAGATAATTGTCGTTGCCTTGCGAAGTGGTTCAATCACGCTAAATCTTGCTCTGAACCCCAATCAAAATGATCAAAACACAAACTATGTTCGAGCCTAGCAGTGAACAGTCACTAAGCAGTTGGTGACTTGCATGTGGGCTATAAGGTAATATATCAACACAACGTAATATTTAAATAAACCTGTACATTAACCGCCTCTAGTTTGATAATATCAGTCAATGAATAACAGTTTTATGTAGAATGCAGATAACAGGAATTAAGTACTTCTAAAATACATCGTTGTTTTGGAATTAGAGACACGTGTAAATGTTATCTTAATTTCATAGGCATACACAAAGGAAAACAAACTACATAACAACATATAAGAACTTCATAAAAATATTTCATATAACTGTAATTTTTACTGAATTAGGCTATGTAAAATTTCAGTTTATGTAAAGTTTTACTTAATATGTAGGTAAATGTTCTATGCTTACATGAGCAATTTTTTACATAATAGTTTCCGTGTGTATGTATATTAAGTGTTAATTCCGCATACATTTGAAATAACACAAGCAATGGTGCGGTTTGTTTCTCTTGAATCTGCTTATTTCCGGCCTTCTATTGGTAAATTCCGCACACTATCAAACAGTATGTTGTCCACTTATAGCGATGCATATTAAACAAAACATTGTTAAAAGATGACCACCCTCTGTTAACCGTTAAACCGCAACATTATATTGTCTTACTAATAATAATAATAACAATACTAATCATCATCATGATAATAACAGTAATGATAGTTTTAGGACGCTATTCACAGAATGCAACCTAGGGCTTACAGAGAATATATACAAAATGTAACACACAGATAGAAAAGGTAAAATATGAGCATTCTTTTAAAAGTAGTTAATAGAAGGAACACAGCGGATGCCCATAGGAAGACTTTAAAAGTTGTAGCACCAGTCCGCTAATAATAATACACCGATATTTATGAAGCACCGTTCCTACAAGATCACAGTTAATATTACGCTGCCATCAGGAAATCGTCACTATCATTTCGCTTCACCTAGGCCGGCAGCTGTTCAAGCGCACAGTCCTACCAGCACTTAGGTTGCATTATCCATAGCTATATCCATAGCTATAACATCAGATCTCGGTTTACTATCGGTGGAATAAGGTAAGCGAACAGAAAGATATCCTGTTGTCTGCTTATTCGGTTCCTTATAAACACCAAGCAAAACTCGACGAACCACAGGCGAACACAACACGTACAACGCTGTTCTGAAAGGTGTTGAATATGTCAAATATTTTAGATGACAAATGTGTCGAAATTGCATTTGAGTATAATCAAAACATTATACTACTAAGGCACACATAGCGTGATGGCACTGTGATCTTTATCGATAAGTTTAATAAAATTGGATTTACGTGTCGCACGGGGCACTTAGATATAAATACCACGAGAACAACGGTTTGAGTCAACTTCAACGATGATGTCATCACTTCCTTTGACTAATGCACTCTGAGTGCTATATGCATTGGACGATAAACTGATTACAAGGGGCTTGATAAATTATTTCCATCTATTTATTCCATAAAGTGAAGGGCAGTACGCTTCTCATTGAACTTGGCAGTGAAACTTAGATCAACATTTCATTGAGAATAGAAACATTTCCAACTACGGCAAGTTGTAACACCATTTATCGTCTTTGGATAAAGACGATATCATAAACCACAGACCTGTGGGTCATTGACAATATCAGTAAGAACGTATTAGGATTCAGTGAAGTTATTGCTGTAGAAGCCAGGCATGACGCGTCGACGTAGTGACGACATCTGTGTCAATTTAAAAGCATGGTTTGGCCTGATCATTGGATTCTGGCTGAACTGCAAGGCGTTCTTGACATTCATCCTGAATGTGATCTTCCATTAGACGTGGTATCGCCATTGCTCCTCCTGGAAATTGGCTCATGAAAGTTGCCGGTGACTCCGGTTGGGAAATGTAAGGGCCTGCTGCTGCTATCTGTGAATTATTAAGTTATAGAAAGAGGTATATGCTTGTATGAGATAAAATTGCGTATAGGTCTATTAAATCAAGATTATAGATATATTAAATCAAGGCCAAACAAAAGAAAATAACACAAAACGTTAAAAAGTTGAATACATAATACCATCAAAGGCTTGATTAGACTATTTTTTCTTTGCTGATTTCCAATTTATAAAGAAATTAGAGACATCTTGGAACTGTAAATAAACCTAGATGTATTCGCACTTCTGTTCAGCTATTGCAGCTTGCTGATCGCCAAACAATAAAAAATCCCTTAGATCGATATTCAGGAAGTTATTACACAGAACTGTTTGATCCATTGCAATAATATCATTGCGCTCTTCCCTTAAACAAATCGTCCTGATTTTAAACCTTTTTCAAAAGTACTCTGTAAGAAAGCTTCTATAAACGAGTCGGCCACAACCATTGACGACCAATTTAAACCCAAATAAAATAACTCATACTTATTATTTCTTTTAAAATAGTGCACTTAAATCTTGTAACCAACCTGTCCTTGCTTGGACTTCAATCGAGACGCTCGGAGTTGTTCAGAGAGCTCCTCCATTTGATTTGAAAGACGTTTGATGAGATTATCCTTTTGAATTAGAGTCATTTTCAGTGCAGTGTCAGCAGCAACCTGGTTGCAAACTTGCCTACAGGAGTCTTGGACTTTGCGCCACGTTCTCTCTTGGCCTTGAATTATCCGATCGAATTGCCGTATAAATTGGTCACAGTCCACCTTCATTGTTTGCGTGCCGCGAGATACCTGAAAGAGACGTCAAATCAACATTGCATGTTTATCGCGTAACTACAGCTTACCTTATAACAGACAAAAAGTGATTTTGACTGAAATTGTATTAAATTAGCAAAACTTGTAAGTGGCTCAATCGGGCAGGAGGATGTCGTGAAAATGCAAGTTCGATATTTCTAACAATCATGATCAAGAATATTTCATTAGCTTCAATAATTATGACCTAAATCCATCAACATATGACAAACGATAGCCATGTTCTTAGCCTTTTGCTGATTTTGTTCGCATAAGGAGATAAATAAATAACAGGACTACTGAATTTACCAATTCTTCTGAATAACATAATAACAATAAAAATAAGTCATTTGATATCTTAGATTAGTTAAAGCAGCAAAGATTGGCATCAAGGGCAATGGATAAGTTACACTGCTCTGACCATCGAGAGGTGTTACAAATGATACTTTCGTATGAAACCTATTTCATCGTGTACATTATACGAAGTTTATTTGCCTATCTGCAGTTAGTGTTTTAGTTTTTACCTGTTGTTTTGTAGCTTGGTGCTTTTTCTCTAGCTCACTAGACCTTTTGTAATCCCCACAATTCTCACCGTTCATTTTGGCAATGCAACCTCTGAAATGAAACAAAAATGTTTGGAAAATATATTAATGTGAAATTTTACAGGGAATGAAATTGGGAGGAGAGAGAAAAACCCCATTTATAATTGCATCTCAATTCAATTCAATTCACCAATTTGATCGGGCGAAGAGTGCGCCCTTGGCACAGAGGCTGGAACTCTCAGCCTGATTTCCTCATAGAGAGTGTGCTCCTCCTTTACCTCTTGGTAATCGGCCTTATGATAGAAGGCGGTATGCAAACACTGATATACAGCGACTTCTTCAGAGCAAATGAAATGCCGACATGAAGTAAATTAAACAACTTTACACGATGAAATCAAAATGGGGACTATCCCAGTGCTGCAAGGGTACCTTTAAGCGACGGCGAACAATAAGCACACATTACGCAATTAATAGAGCGCTTGGATGCTCTCGACTTTGTGAAAGCGAGCAACAGACTCGCCAAAATCCACACTGAATTACACACACGCACATACGTCTTTATCCGACGGTTTCCTGATAGAGAATAAAGAGATTATTTTAGAATTAACGTTATCAACAAGGGCCAGTTAAAGATATCGTAGAGAGACTGAGTGTCCCTCTTGGCAATCGGCTTGGTAGAAGACGTGATGATATCGCCGATATGTCAGCAACGCCTTAACCTCTTGGGAGGCGATAGAAGATGGCCTGATAGAAAGACTATAGAAGACGGCCTGCAATCGCTGATATACAGCGGCTACAGCGGATTAATCAGAGCAAATGGGATCATTTGTATATGAAACTAAATGCACTCACCGCCCGCACAAAGGCCGAATTTAACAGTTGACAAAAATACCGACACTGAAGAGCGGTGTGGTATCACTAAACAACTCTCCGTGATGCACTCTCCGCGATAAAGTCAAAATTGGGACGTATTGCCAAGCCAGTGTTGCATGGGCACCTGTAAGCAACGGCGAACAATGACCACACATTACACCCTTAATAAAGCGCTTGGATATGTCACGACTTAATTACTGCCAGCAACAGACTCACCCAATCCACATTCGATTACACACACGTACATACGTCTTTACCCGCCGGTTTCCTGATAGAAAATAAAGATACTTTATTTAGAATGAACCTTATAAGCAATTGGCAGTTTTCTGCCGCTGATGGCGTATAAAAATTGTGAACGCCATCAACGGCAGGAAAAGGACAGTTGACTTATGTCTGTATGTTAATATGAACCTTACCGCCCGATTTACTCATTTGCTCTGATTACGCCGCTGTAGCCGCTGTACATCAGCGATTGCAGGTCGTCTCCTATCAGGTTGATTGCCTTGCAAGAGGTAAAGGCGGAATTGATGTTAAAGTTGGCTAAAATACCGATATGAAGCGGGTGCTATCGCCGATGTGAAAAAATCCACTCAATATATGCCAAGCTAGTGCTGCAAGCGACCACCATAAGCGATGGCCAACACTGCGGAGCTTACATTATGCCGAAGCGCTTGACTTCGATATTAAGCACTATGCAATCGCCTCTAAGAGAAATCTTAGTACGAGGTATGGTACTGGCATCTACTTGGTGCTAGGTAACGGCGGAAAACACGGATTAATCATCCAAATTGACACAAATAAATCATAACTCAACTCATTGAAAATGTTGAAATACATCGTGGTTTTCCACTTCCCCTCACTTTGGGTTTGGGCTACTTCTAGCCAGATTTGCTTCTCGGTTCAATTGATTTAGCCAGTCAAGTTGAACCATTCTCCAAACTGCGTACATAAGCAATTCTGCCCGCAGACTGCCCTCGATTTCTAGCCAGATTGTCCTGCGCCTCGAGGGCGATATAGCCGTATTGCACACACATTATTGCCGACGGGAGATTCAGTAATTGCCAATCTTTATCCGTAAAGTCCCTGGTGTGTGTGAGGCCCATGAACTCTCTATGGAACGGGTTACATTGTTTACAAGCGTTTGGTTTTGACATGTCGGCGATAGCATCACTCTTCCTGTCGGCATTATAGTCCACTTGATTTTTTTTTTTTTTTGGTGAGCGATTCTGGATTAATACTCTGTCTTTTTCGCCGTTCGCTCCGCCATCATCATATCTCCTACTATGATTTTCTTAGAGTCCGATTGCATAGTGCTTAATATCGAAGTAAACAAGCGGTTTATTGAGTGCCTAAATGTAAGATTCAATGTGGCCGTCGCTTAAGTAAAGGTGTCCCTTGAAGCACTGACTTGGCAATGCTTCCCATTTTGACTTCATCGTAGGTTTTCTCGTGTTTTGATGGTTGTTTTGAATTCTTTATTCAGTGAAAAGAGTTTTTCTTCAACATCGGTGATAGCATCCGCTTCATATCGGTATTTTACCCAACTGGCCACATTCGAGCAGCCCCGTGCTTTAACTCCGCCTTTACCTCTTGGCCTGACATAAGATGTCGTGATAGAAGACGGCCTGCAATCGCTGATATACAGCGGCTACAGCAGATTAATCAGACCAAATGATCCGGCATTTTACAATATCTACTTTGGATGAATAATCTTTGTTTTCCGCTGCTACCTACCGGCCAGCATCATATCTCCTGCTATGATTTCTTAGAGCCGATTCCAGAGTGCTTAGTATCTATGTAAAGAAGCGCTTTATTGAGTGCATAATGTAAGCTCAGTGTTGGCCGTCGCTTACGATGGTCCCTTGTATCACTAACTTCGCAATGCTTTCCCATCGGCGATAGCATCCGCTTCATATCGGTATTTTAGCCAACTGCGACATTACCTTACCTCTTGCAAGGCGATCGGCCTATAAGATGGCCTGATATAAGACGACCTGCAATCGCTGATATACAGCGGCTACAGCAGATTAATCAGAGCAAAAGAGATCATTTTTGCAAATGGAAACTACGCCGGCCGCGCAGGGGCTGATCGCAACAGATTAATTTGACCAAATGAGATCCGGCATTTGCAAAATGAAACTAGATGTACTCCGGGCCGCGCAGGGGCTGAACGTAACAGTTGACAAAAATACCGACAAGAAGCGGTATGCTCCCACCGATATGAAGTAAACTATAGACAGCACGGTACTCTCCACGATGAAGTCAAATGGGGCCGTATTGCCATGCCAGTGCTGCAAGGGCACCCATAAGCAACGGCGAACAATGACCATACATTACGCCCTTAATTAAGCGCTTGGATATGCGCGCGACTTAGTGGAAACGAGCAACACTCACTCACCCAAATCCACATTCAATTACACACACGCACATACGTCTTTACCCGACGGTTTCCTGATATAAAATAAAGAGATTATTTTAGAATGAAGTTACTCTAGTAATGGCAAGTTTTTCTGCCGCTGATGGCGTATAAAAATTGTGCACGCCATCAACGGCAGGAAAAGGCCAGTTGAAGGGGGGAGGACATGCCATGCCAACCTAACAGCACAGAACGGCATCAACTTCTGGCGTAAACAGAGTGCTAGCCTTATTCAGAGACTTGACCCGACGGCTTCCTGATAGAAAATGAAAATTTTAGAATAAACCTTATCCGCAATGACTTTCTGTCGCTGATGCCGTATAAAAATTGTGAATGCCATAAACGGTAGGAAAAGGCTTGTTTCGGATATTTTTTTTTTCGGGTTTATAGCGAGCGGCCGCGCTGTCCACCCGATCTCGGACTTAATTTAACAGCTAATTATGATGCCGACAGGAAGCGTGATGCTATCGCCGATATGTCAACCAAACTCTCTCTACTCAATGTAAGAGTTTTTTGTGATTTCAATATATACTTTGGATGAATAATCTTTGTTTTCCGCCGTTACCTACCGACCAACATATCTCCTGCTATGATTTCTTAGAGCCGATTCCATAGTGCTTAGTATCTATGTAAAGAAGCGCTTTATTGAGTGCATAATGTAAGCTCATGTTGGCCGTCGCTTACGATGTCCCCCCCTTGTAACAACTACTTGGTAATGCTTTCGCCATTTTTTGACTCAATCGCGAGGTGTGGCATCTGTTTTGATGTTGTTCTCCGAAATTCTAATGATGGAAAGAGTTGCTCACATCGGCTATAGCAGCGCTTCATTCGGTATTTTTACCACTGCAACATTCAGTCCGTGATCGGGTGGAGAGTGCATCAACTCCGCCTTAATCAGAGCAAATGAGAAACCGGTATTTTGTAATATAAACGAGATTAACTCTCGGCCGCGCAGGTGCTGAACGTAACATTGTCCGAACATACCGACAAGAACGGTATGCTCTGATTAAACAAACAACATGATATTCTCCACGATGAAGTCAAAATGGTGACGTATTGCCATGTCAGTGATGTCAGTGTCTGCAAGGCACGCCAAAAGCGACGGCGAATAATGACCACCATTACGCCCTTATTATAGAGATTGGATATGCGCTCGACTTAGTACAAGCGGCAACACTCACCCAAATCCACATTGAATCACTCACGCACATACGTCTTTATCCGTATTATAAATCTTATCCGCAATTGCCGGTTTTCTGACGTTAATGCCTGTAATGTTGTGCACGGCGCCATCAACGGTAGGAAAAGGCCTGTTTGGGAAAACGGGTTTTTTTTTCGGTAGAACAGGCCTGTTGGGATAATCGGGCGGTTTTTTTTTTTTCGGTTTATAGCGACCACACTCACCGCCCGATCTAGACTTAAATTTAAAAAAGCTGACTATGATGTCGTAGGAAGCGTGTTGCTATCGCCGATATAGCAACCAAACTCTCTCTACCCTAATGTTACGATGTATTTTCGAGTTTAGTTATGGATTATTTGTGTTTTATTGAGTGCCTAATGTAAGCTCATGTTGGGCCGTCGCTTACGATAGTCCCTTGGTAACACTAACTTGGTATGCTTTCCCATTTTGAACTCCTTCATCGCGAGGTGTGCATCGTGTTTTGATGTTGTTTCGAATTCTTATATTGAGTGGAAAAGATTTGCTTCACATCGGCGATAGCACGGGCTCTTTCATATCGGTATTTTAGCCACTGCTGCAACATTCATTCATCCGTGAGGGGTGGAGAGTGCATCAACCCTCCGCCTTAATCAGAGAGCAAATGAGATCCGGTATTTTGTAATATGAAACTAGATTAACTCCGTCGGGCCGCGCAGGGGCTGAACGTAACAGTTGTTCGAAATCCGACAAGAAGCGGTATGCTCTGAGTAAACTAAACAACATGATATTCTTCTCCACGATGAGCAAAATGTGTGACGTATTGCCATGTCAGTGATGTCAGTTCTGCAAGGGCAACCCAAAAGCGATTGCGAATCAATGCACCCAACACTTACGCCCTTATTATAAGATCTTGGTATGGCGCTCGCTCGACTTAGTACAAGCGCGCAACACTCACCCAAATCCACATTGAATCACACACACAAGCGCCACTTTTCGTCTTTATCCGTATTTATAAATCTTATCCGCAATTGCCGCGTTTTTTGAAGTTAATTGCTGTTGTTAAGTTGTGAACGCCATCAACGGTAGGAAAAGGCCTGTCCCCTGTTTGGGATATCGGGTTTTTTTTTTTTCGGGTTTATAGCGACCACACTCACCGCCGTATTAGACTAAATTTAAAAGCTGACTATGATGTCGATGAGAAGCGTGTTGCTATCGCCGCGATAAGCACCAAACTCTTCTACACTAATGTACGATGTTATTTCTGAGTTGAGTTATGATTTATTTGTGTTTTATTGAGTGCATAATTTAAAGCTCAATTGTTGCAGTTCGTTACGAGAGCCCTACGTTAACACTACTTCGGTAATTGCTTTCCCATTTGAATTCATCGCGAGGGGTTGCTGTGTTTTGATGGTGTTTCGAAATTCTTCTATGGAGTGGAAAGAGTTTGCTCAACATCGGCGAGAGCCGCGCCTTCAATATCGGTCTTTTAGCCAACTGTAACATTCGGCCCTTGATTGGGCGGAGAGTGCATCAACTCCGCCTTAATCAGAGCAATGAAATCCGGTATTTTGTAATAATGAACTATATAACTCTCGCGGAACTCTAGCCATCGGACGCGCATGGGCTTAACGTACAGTTGTCGAAAATAACCGACAAGAAGCGGTATGCTCTGATAAACTAAACAACAGAAATATTCTCCACGATGAAGTCAAAATGGTGACGTATTGCCATGTCATTGATGTCTTGCTGCAAGGCACCCAAAAGCGACGGCGAATAATGCCACTCATTAACGCCCTTATTATAGATCTTGGATATGCGCTCCGACTTAGTACAACGCGCACCTCACCCAAATCCACATTGAATCACACACACGCACATACGTCTTTACCGTATTTATAATCTTATTATCCTCAAACTTGCCGGTTTTCTGACGTTAATAATGCCTGTATGTTGTGAACAAAACGGCCAGCCCTCAACGGGTAGAAAAGGCCTGTTTGGCTATCGGTTTTTTTTTGTTTTTTCGGGTTTATAGCGACCACACTCACCGCCCGATCTAGACTTAAATTTAAAGCTACTATGATGTCGTAGGAGCGTGTTGCTATCGCCGATATAGCAACCAAACTCTCTCTACCCTAATGTACGATGTATTTCGAGAGTTGAGTTATGATTTTAATTTTGTGTGAACTTGGATGAATAATCTGTGTTTCCGCCGTTACCCCTACGGCCAGCATCAATATCCCCTACTATGAGTTCTTAGAGGCAGTTGCATACTGCTTAATATCGAAGTAAACAAGCGCTTTAATTGAGTGCATAATGTAAGCTCAGTGTTTGGCCGTCGCTTACGATGGTCCCTTGAAGCACCTTTGGCAATGCTTTCCCATTCTGACTTGACGTCCGTGGGGTGTGCAGGGGGTAAAACATCGTATCTTGATGGTATGCGAATTCTTATATTGGTTGAAAGAGTTTGCTTCACATCGGTGATAGCATCCGCTTCATATCGGTATTATATTCAGCCAAATGTCCCATTCGCGGCCATGGTCGGGCGGCGAATGCATCACTCCGCGTCAGAAAACTGCCAATTACGGATATATTTTGTGTCAACATTGGACTGAATCATTTTTCCGCCGTTACCTACCGGCCAGTACCATATCTCCTACTAAGTTTCTTACAGGCGATTGCATAGTGCTTAAATCGAAGTAAACAAGCGTTTCGGCATAATGTAAGCTCCACAGTGTTGCCGTATCTTACGTGGTCGCTTATGCACAGCACCAGCTTGGCATACAATGACGCACACATTACAGCCCTTAATAAAGCGGTTGGATATGTCTCACCCACACCATCACCCAAATCCACATTGAATGTCACACACGCAATACTCCTTTATTCGCCGGCTTCCTGAAAATGAAGCGGAAGAGATTATTGGTTCAGAATAAACCTTATCCGGAATTGGCATTTTCTGACAGCTTATGCCGTATACAAATTTGAAAAGGCTTGTTACTTTCGGATATCGGGTTTTTTTCGGGTTTATAGCGGCCGCACTCACCGCCCGTCTACTCGTCTGCTCTGATTAAGCCGATGTACATCAGCGATTGCAGGCCGTCTCCTATCACGTAGATTGCCTTGCAAGAGGTAAAGGGGGAGTTGATGCACTCTCCGCCCAATCAAGGGCCGAATGTTACAGTTGGCTAAAATACCGATACCGGGTGCTACCGCCGCGCGTGAAGCAAACTCCGCTCAATATATGTCAAGCTACTGCTGCAAGCGACCACCGTAAGCGACGGCCAACACTGCGGAGCTTACCGATCTTAGTAGGAGATATGGTACTGGGCGGTAGGTAACGGCGGTTTATAGCGGCCGCACTGTCCACCCGATCTCGGACTTAATTTAACGGCTAGCTATGATGCCGACAGGAAGCGTGATGCTATCGCCGATATGTCAACCAAACTCAATGTAAGAGTTTGTAATAATAACCGGTAAAAACACGATGTATTCAACGAGTTCAATTATGATTTTCTACTTTGGATGAATAATCTTTGTTTTCCACCGTTACCTACCGGCCAGCATCATATCTCCTGCTATGATTTCTTAGAGCCGATTCCAGAGTGCCTTAGTATCGATGTAAAGTTTACTTCGTATCGTCGGTACGGTGGGAGCATACCGCTTCTTGTCGGTATTTTTGGTCAACTGTTACATTCAGCCCCTGTGCGGCCCGGAGTACATCTAGTTTCATATTGCAAAATGCCGGATCTCATTTGGTCTGATTATCTGTTACGATCAGCCCTGCCAGCACTCACCCGCTCTTTGACAAAAATACCGACACTGAAGATCGGGATGATATCACTAAACAACTCTTAGTGATGCACTCCCCGCAATAAAGTCAAAACTGGGAGTATTGCCAAGCCAGTGTTGCATGGGCACCCGTAAGCAACGGCGAACAATGACCACACATTACGCTCTTAATAAAGCGCTTGGCTATGTCACGACTTACTGCGAGCGAGCACAGACTCACCCAAATACACATTCAATTACACACACCCACATACGTCTTTACCCGACGGTTTCATAATAAAAAAAATGATTATTTAGAATGAACCGCAATTGGCAGTTTTCTGCCGCTGCTGGCGTATAACAATTGTGAACGCCATCAACGGCAGAAAGGCCAGTTGACTTATAAGGCCAGTTGACTTATGTCTGTATTTCATTATCGCCTATTAGCATGATTAGTATTCCTAGAGCGGAGTGCATACCGTTTAATATCGGGGTGCAATCACTTTATTGAATACATACTGAAAGTTCAATTACAATACTTTCCCAATTTTACACATATGTAATAGAATACATCGTGAATTTAAATGTTATTTTACATTGAGTGGAAAGAGTTAACTTCACATTGGCGATAGCATCTAGCTTCGTATCGGTATTTAGTCAATTGTAATACTCACACCTTGATTGGCCGGAGAGTTCATCTTAGTGCGTCATTGGAGCAGAGGCTGCAGACGCATAACTCCTGCCTGATCTCCCCGTAGAGAGTGTACTCCGGCTTTATTTCTCTTGGTAATCGGTCTGATAAAAGGCTATATGCAAACCCTGATGTAGCAGCGGATTCCTCATAGCAAATGAAATTATTTTGCGAGATGAATCTAGATGCACTCACCGCTCGCGCTGGGACTGAATGTAACAGTTGTCAAAAATACCTACCAGCAAAAAAATACCGACAAGAAACGGTATGCTCTCACCGATATAAAGTAAACTAGACACCACGATACTCTCCACGATGAAGTCAAATGGGGCCGTATTGCCATGCCAGTGCTGCAAGGGCACCCATAAGCGACGGCGAACAATGACTACACATTACGCCCTTAATAAAGCGCTTGGATATGTCCTCGACTTAATGCAAGCGAGCAACACTCACCCAAATCCACATTGAATTACACACACGCACATACGTCTTGACTCGACGGCTTCCTGATAGAAAATGAAGCTGAGGCCTATGAGGAGATTTTTTAGATAAAGCGTATCCGCAATTGGTACTTTTCTGTCGCTGATGCCGTAGAAAAATTGTGAACGCCATCAACGGTAGGAAAAGGCTAGTTTCGGATATCGTTTTTTTTTTTCCGGGTTTATAGCGGCCGCACTGTCCGCCCGATCTCGGACTTAATTTAACAGCTAGTTATGATGCCGACAGGAAGCGGGATGCTATTGCCGCCTATGTAAGACTCTCTACTCAATGTAAGAGTTTGTAATAACCGGTAAAAACACGATGTATTCAACGAGTTGAATTATGATTTTTTGTGTATATCAATATCTACTTTGGATGAATAATCTTTGTTTTCCGCCGTTACCGATATTAAGCACTATGCAATCGCCTCTAAGAAATCTTAGTAGGAGATATGGTACTGGCCGGTAGGTAACGGCGGAAAACACAAATTATTCATCCAATGTTGACAGAAGTAAATCATACCTCAACTCATTGAATACATCATGTTTTTTACATTGTGTACAGAGAGTTTGTTGGACATATCGGCGATAGCATCCGATTTCATAGTCGGTAATTTTAGCTCAACTGCGACATTCAGGCAGTGATGCAGGCGGAGAGTGAATCAAACTCCGCCCTTTACCTCTTGAAAGGCGATTGGCTATAGGATGGCCTGATATAAGACGACCTGCAATCGCTGATATACATCGGCTACAGCAGATTAATCAGAAGCAATGAGATAATTTTGCAATATGAAATCTAGCCGCGGCCGCGCTATAGGGACGGGAGAGTGCATCAAATCCGTCTTTATCTTTTGCACGAAGTGTGGGCCGTCGCTTACGGTGGTCGCTGTTGCAGCACTATCTTGGTAATGCTGTCCATGTTTGGACTTCCTCGTGGGGTGTAAATTATTTTTTTGATGTCGTTTGGGAATTCTTACATTGATGGAAAAGTTCCACAGGCGATAGTATCATCGCTTCATATCGGTATTTTAGCCAACTGCGGACATTCAGGCCGTGATAGCGGAGAGTGCATCACTCCGCCCTTCCCTCTTGCAAGGCGATTGGCCTATAGGATGGCCTGATATAAGACGACCTGCAATCGCTGTAGAACAGCGGCTACAGCAGACTTAATCAGAGCAAATGAGATCATTTTGCAATATGAAACACCGCTAGCCGCGCTATAGGGCGGAGAGTGCATCAACTCCGTCTTTATCTTTTGCACGACAGTGTGGGCCGTCGTTACGGTGGTCGCTTGCAGCACTTAGCTTGTAATGTTGTCCATTTTACTTTCATCGTGGGGTAGAAATTGGGTGGAAATTATGTTTTGATGTCGTTTGGGAATGCTTATATTGAGAGTGGAAAGAGTTCAACAGGCGATAGTTCATCGCTTTATAATCGGTTTATTTTGCCAACTGCAACATTCCGCCCGTGATGGGGCGGAGGGGGCATTCAAACTCCGCCTTTACGTCTTTTCAATCATCGGCCTGATAGAAGCGGTCTGCAATCCGAATTGTACAGCGGGTACAGCGGATTAATCAGAGCAAATGAGATCATTTTGGCAATATATAAAACAGATACATAATTGCCCGCCAATGAGTTGAGTGAATTTAACATTTTAACACAAAACTACGGACAAGAAGCGGGATGCTATCACCGATATGAAGTAAACTAAACAGTCAAATTCAACTCCACTAGGAATTTATGGAACGTGTTTCCAAGCCAGTGCTGCAAGGACCCAGTAGCAACCGGCGAACAATGAGCACGCCCTTTTAACAAAGCGTTTCGATATGCCACGACTAGCGCAAGCGAGCCCAACTCACCAAAATCCACCTTGTGATTTACACACGCACATACCGTACGTCTCGCGACGGTTGCCTTGATAGAAATGATATATTATTTTAAGAATGAACTTTATCTGCCATTGGAAGTTTTCTGCCGCTGATGGCGTATAACATTATTGTGAACGCCATAACGTCAGGAAAAGACCAGTTGACTTATGTCGTAATTTTCAACAGACCCTTGGATCAACAATGTTAATTTTCCGCTTGCACTGCAACACTTACCAAAATCCACATTGATTACACACACGCACATACTCTTTACCCGACGGTTTCCCCTGCTAGAAAATGAAGCTGAGAGAAATTTTTTTGAATAAAGCTTATCCGCATTGGCATTTTCTGCCGCTGATTCCGTATCCACACCCGACCATGGATTTTCAACCTCTCTTGAGTCGAAAGAGTTTGGTTCACATCGGCGATAGCATCCGCTTCATATCGGTATTTTAGCCAACTGCAACATTCCGCCCGTGATCGGATGGAGATGGCACCACCTCCGGCTAGCGGCTTTACCTCTTGCAAGACGATCGCCCCTGCCTGATATAGGATGGCCTGATAGATTAAAACGGCCTGCCCATCGCTGATATACAGCGGTTACAGCGGCTTATCGGTATAAAATCAAACCGCATGACAAGGCCGATTTTGGATATGGGGTTTTTTTTTCGGGCACAACTCCCGCCCGATCTAGGGTTTATTATCTAACAGCTGAACCATGTGCCGACCGGAAGCTGGTGTGCTATCCCCCGATATGTCAACCAAACTCTCTGTTGATAGCGGCTTCCTCATAGCAACTGAGATTTTTTAGAATAAGAAGATGAGTCCCGATGCACTCACATCCCCGCTGGGCTGAAATGTAACATTGACAAAAATACCTACCGTCCATCTCAGCATCATCTCTCCTATTATGATTTAGAGGCGATTGCAGGGCTTAATATCGCGGTATATTGATTGCATAATGTAAGCTCAGTGTTGGCAGTCGCTTACGGTGGTCGCTTGCAGCACTAGCGTGGCAATGCTTTCCCATTTTGACTTGCAAATTCTGTATATGCCTGGCTTGATATTACATTTCATTAATATCACCAATACTGTTCACGTCCTAAAAACGTTGACGCAGATCAAGCCAGAATGCGGCAGGCAGGATTCGGCCACGCCAGGTCATGGTTTTTAGATCTGCATCAACGGTTTTAATGACGTTTGTGCGTGCGTGAATTCAAATTGTGAATTTTGGTATTGTGTTACTCCACATTTTTTTTTTTTTGCCACTCATCCAGCGCACGCATATCCAAGCGTATAATGCGTGGCATGTTTGCCGTCCGCTTATGGGTGCCCTCGCAGCACTGGCATGACAATACTTCTCCATTTTGGCTTCATCATGTGAGAGGTATCATCATTTGTTTTAGTTAAACTTCATATCGGTGAGGCATACTTCTCGGTATTTTGTCAACTGTTGACTTCAGCCCCTGCGACGGCCCGTCATCTAGTGGTGTCCAGGGTATTGTCAAAATAATCTCATTTGCTCATCGGCGATAGCATCCGATTCATAGCGGTATTATAGCCAACTGTGAACATATCAGCCCTTGATCGGGCGGAAGGTTGCACAACTCCGCCTTACCTTCTTCAAACAATCGGCCTGATAGAAGATGGTGTAATCGCTGATATACAGCGGCTACAGCGGCTTAATTAGATCAAACGAGATCATTTTGCAATATTTACAACTACATGCACTCACCGTCCGCGCAGTGGCTGAATGTGCAGTTGACAAATACCAACAAGAAGCGAGATGCTATCACCGATATAAGTAAATAAATCACACGGTGCAACTCTCCCCGATAAGTCAAACCCTGGACTTACTGCCAAGCCAGTGTTGTAAGGGAACCCGTAAGCAACTGCGAACAATGACTACACATTACGCCCTTAATAAAAGTGCTTGGATCTACCACGACTTACTGCAAACTATCAAACAGACTCTCCAAAATCACACACGCACAAACTTCTTTACCCGACGGTTTTCCTATAGCAAGTGAATATTTAGAATAAACCTGGTTGGATTTCTGCCGCTGAGGCGTGTACCTGTGCTAAATGTCACCTTCCAGACTTCCTGTCTACAACCTCAAATAGCGGCGCCAACTCGGATAGTCGTTTTGACGATTTGAAATTCGAATTTATGCATAATTTAAATTACCTTTTTATCTTTTAGGGGTTTCTAGCGGCCTCACTCGCCGCCCGGCCCAGGGCTAAATGCCATAATGCCGACAGGATGCGTGATGATATCGCGATATTTCACCACGGAGCCACTCATTGTAAGCATTTGTAAGAACCGGTTAAAACAATGATAATTGTCACCCGTTTGTCAGCATGAACGCTATTAGTAATTTCTTAAGCGAGAACGAACGTGAATACGGGAAATCTTACATGGAAAGAGTTTACCGTCACATCGGCGACAGCATCCCGCTTCATACCGGTAGTCATCTGAAACTTCAGGCCCTTATTCGGGCGGAGAGTGTATCTATAGTTATTATACGTAGGTGTAATTCAGTGTGGGTTTTTTTTTTTTTTTATCGATCTGTTGATTGGTTCATTTTTGTTAGAGTACTTAATCCGTAATTCAATCAAATATTTAAATCTTATATAGAAACTCGGAGAAACTTGAGCGGTGCACTGAATTAGAGTGGTAAAGCAAGAATGTCCCTTTAAAAGAACAACCACGCTTAGCGAGGATGTTAGTACAATGTTAGTGTAAATACTCGAGATCAAGGGAAACCCTCTCGTATTATAGAGATTATATAACCACAGTTTCTTATCATACCCACCATACTCAGTTACCTCCCCCTTTAATATTGAATAACCACTGGTGGAAAATGTCAGCCTTTAATTACAGCCATATCCATTTCATAGGTGAGTGGCGCCCCCTGTTATCAAATATATTCTCAATATTTTAAAGACCACAGTCCATTTTCACCTTATATTCGGCAAAATGCCCTTCCCGTACAAACAATTTTCACCCCCCGTTACTTTCGCAGCCTATTATCCCTTGCCGTTGCCTCCCCGTCCTTTTCCATCCTTCCCTCTCGTTACCAGGTGATACCCCATTTTCTGTTCCTCGCCGCCCAGCCCAACCTGAGTGTTGTGTATCATACTCTGATACCTAGAAGACCTAAGATCCGTTCAGGGTCAATGCCGGTACAAAGTACAACCCACTGAACTGTGTCCCTTGGTTGATGAGCATATTGTAACTCTAGTGGTGTGCTATCTGGGCATTGTACACATAATGGTACTCTAAAAACCATGGTCATATCATCCATTACCTGTCAATGACCTGAGACAAGTTATCCACTGTGATGGGTCCTATCATCCATCAAAATTTTTTGTTTCTAGCTGCTTATGAATTTCCTAGTAGGCATATACCATGTCTTAATTCTTAAAATAATTGGAACCAGAGGACTTTTCACTGCTACATTAGACAACCACCCAACTCTTGGGGTTTGGGGGGCATAAACTGTGATTATTCTGCCAATCAATTTGCTTGCTACACTAGACTAGGGTACTGCAATGCGTGGCTTTATCTATTCCGATTTATTACCATCGTCGATGGAAAACTAAGTGAATTGGCTTCGCTTCGTCATAGCTTCTGCTGGGAATCCATCATTCCTCTCCTTTTTAAAATATTTTAATCTTGTGAAATATACTAGACAAAAACAATGCCATTCTGACCATTTAATGTACCTGTGTAGTTAACAGACGAGAACCAATTCACAATTTGTGGATTTTTATATCATACAACTGTTTTCTATTTTAATGAAAAATTTGAATACTAGTGTGAATTAAATTTAAATTCCGCTTACAATAACAAATTACAGTAGAACTATTGCTCCCTCTTCGTTCATCTGAGCCACAAGTCCTTACGTAGATTGGTTTTCTTTGGAATGTGGTGTGGAATGTTAAAGCTTGACGCAACTCATCTCAACAGGAATTGTTTTTTCCCTTTTCCTTGTTTGTTATGCAGTCAAAGAAGGCAAGTTATCGTGATCAAGCAAGGATTTTCTTTGCTCCTGGCTACTGGTAGGAGCTATTTAAATTATCAACTTGCAGAGTTCACTCTAAATTATAAATGCATATGTATACCTGAAATGGATTCTAGCTCATCAATACACACCATCTTAACAGTGTTGATCATTCACATTTTGTGCATATATAGTAGAATGGCATTCCAAATTGGGGGTAGGCACTGGTCAAATGAAGGGGGGGGGGGGTTTCCAACTTGCCAGACCAAATGTCCTCGTTAAATTGGAACTCAGGGCGTTAAGTCATTAATCACAAATTTATGTCTCCGTGTTAAATTCCAAATATGTTACTATTCGGGAGCAGCAGCATCATATCGTATTTTGCCAAATGCAAATTCAGTCCGTGATCGGGCGGAGAGTGCATCAACTCCGCCTTAATCAGAGGAAATGAGATCCGGTATTTTGTAATATGAAACTAGAGTAAACTCATCGGCCCGCGAGGGGCACTGAACGTAACGTTGTCGAAAATACCGGACAAGAAGCGGTATGCTCTGAGGAAATAACAACATGATATTCTCCACGATGAAGTCAAAATGGTGACGTATTGCCCATGCAGTGATGTCAGTGCTGCAAGGCACCCAAAAGCGACGGCGCGAATAATGACCACACATTACGCCCTTATTAGAAGAGCGTGGATATGCGATCGACTTAGACAAGCGCGCAACACTCACCCCAAAAAAATCCCATTGAATCACACACACGCACATACGTCTTTATCGTATTTATAATCTTATCCGCAATTGCCGGTTTTCTGAAGTTAATGCCTGTTGTAAATGTTGTGAATGGAAAACGGCGCCATAAACGTAGGAAAGGAAAAGGGCCTGTTTGGGATACCGGGGTTTTTTTTTCGGGTTATAGCGACCACACTCACCGCCCGATCTAGACTTAAATTTAAAAAGCTGACTATGATGTCGATAGGAAGCGTGTTGCTATCGCCGATATAGCAACCAAACTCTCTCTACATATGTACTATGTATTTTCGAGTTGAGTTATGATTTATTTGTGTGAACTTTGGTATGAATAATTGTGTTGCCGCCGTTACATACGGCCAGCATCATATCCCCTACTATTGTATTTCTTAGAGGCAGTTGCATACTGCTTAATATCGAAGGTAAACAAGAGCTTATTGAGTGCATAATGTAAGCTCAGTGTTGGCCGTCGCTTACGATGGTCCCTTGAAGCACAGCTTGGCAATGCTTTCCCATTCTGACGTCATCGTGGGGTGTGACGGGGGGATGCATGTATCTTGATGTTATTGACGACCAATTCTGATATTGAGTGGAAAGAGTTTGCTTCACATCGGTGATAGCATCCGCTTCATATCGGTATTTCAGCCAAATGTACCATTCGGCCCATGGTCGGCGGCGACGGAATGCATCAACTCCGCGTCAGAAAACTGCCAATTACGGATATATATTTGTTGTCAACATTGAATGAATCATTTTTCCGCCGTTACCTACCGGCCAGTACCATATCTCCTACTAAGATTTCTTACAGGCAATTGCATAGTGCTTAATATCGAAGTAAGTAACACAAGCGTTTCGGGCGGCATAATGTAAGTCCGCAGGTTGGCCGTAGCTTCGGTGGTCGCTTAATGCAGCACTAGCTTGGCATACAAGACCACACATTACGCCTTAATAAGGGCTTGGATTATTGGGCTTACGACGGCTTCCTGAAATGAAGCTGAAGAGATTATTTCAGAATAAACCTTATCCGGAATTGGCGTTTTCTGACGCTTATGCCGTATTAAAAATTGTGAAAAGGCTTGTTCGGATATTTTTTTAGGGTTTAAGCGGCGCACTCACCGCCCCCGATATATAACTCGTCTGCTCTGATTAAGCCGAGTACATCAGCGGATTGCAGGCCGTATCCTATCACGTTAGGATTGCCTTGCAAAGAGGTAAAGGGGGAGTTGATGCACTCTCCGCCCAATCAAGGGCCGATGTTACAGTGGCTAAAATACCGATACCGGGTGCTACCGCCGCGCGTGGTGAAGCAAACTACGCTCACTATATGTCAAGCTACTGCTGCAAGCGACCACCGTAAGCGACGGCCAACATGCGGAGCTTACCGATCTTAGTAGGAGATATGGTTACTGGGGCGGTAGGTAAACGGCGGAAAACACCAAATTTTCATCCACAATGTTGACAAAAGACAATCAGTAACACTCCACCCAAATTCCACATGAATTACACACACGCACAATATGTCTTGACTCGACGGCTTTCTGATAGAAAATGAAGCTGAGGAGATTGTTTTAGAATAAACTTTATCCGCAATTGGTACTTTTCTTTCGCTGATGCCGTTATAAAAATTGTGATCGCCATCAACGTAAGAAGAGGCTTGTTCGGATATCGTTTTTTTTTCACGGCGTTTATAGAATCCGCACCTGTCCACCCGATACTCGGACTTAATTTAACGGCTAGCTATGATGCCGACAGGAAGCGTGATGCTATCGCCGATATGTCAACCAACTCAATGAAGGTTTGTAATAATAACGTAAAAACACGATGTATTCAACGAGTTCAATTATGATTTTCTATTTGGATGAATAATCTTTGTTTTCCACCGTTACCTACCGGCCAGCATCATATCTCCTGTGCTATGATTTCTTAGAGCCGATTCCAGAGTGGCTTTTAGATCGAGTAAAGTTTAATTCGTATGGTTGGGAGCATACCGCTTCTTGTCGGTATTTTTTGTACAATGTTACATTCAGCCCCTGTGCGGCCCGGAGTACATCTAGGTTTCATATTGCAATATGCCGATCTCATTTGTCTGATTAATCGGTTACGTCAGCCAGGCCGCACTCACCGACTCTTGGACAAAAAATCCGACACTGAAGCTCGGGTGATATCCTAACAACTGTAGAGTGATGCAATCCCCGCATTAAATTCAAAACTGGGAGTATTGCCAAGCCAGTGTTGCATGGGCACCAGTAAGCAAACGGCGAACAATGACCACACATTACGCTCTAATAAAGCGCTTGGCTATGTCACGACTTACTGCGAGCGAGCACAGACTCACCCCCCAAATAACAAATGCAATTACACACACACACGTACACATTACGTCTTTAACCGACGGTTTCATAATAAAAAAAAATTGATTATTTAGAATGACCGAAATGGCAGTTGAATTATGATTTTTTGTTGGATTTCAATAATCTACTTTGGATGATAATCTTGTTTCCGCTGATACCTACCGAGCCCGCATCAGATCTCTGCTAATGATTCTTAGAGCCGATTCCAGAAGTGCGTAGTATCGAGTTGCTAAAGAAAGCGCTTTATTGAGTGCATATAGGTAGCCAGTGTTGGCCGTCGCTTACGTGGGCCCTTGTATCACTAACTTGACAATGCTTTCCCATCGGCGATAGCATCCGCTTCATATCGGTATTTTAGCCAACGCGACATTCAGCCCGTGATCAGGCGGAGAGCTGCATCAACTCCGCCCTACCTCTTGCAAGCGATTGGCCTATAGGATGGCCTGATATAAGACGACCTGCAATCGCTGATATATTTTTTTCAGCGGCTACAGCAGATTAATCAGAGCATGAGATCATTTTGCAATATGAAATAGCCGCGGCCCCGCGCTAGAGGGCGGGAGGTGCATCAACTCCGTATTTATCTTTTGCACGAGTGTGGGCCGTCGCTTACGGTGGGCTTGCAGCCACTAGCTTGGTAATGCTGTCCATTTTGAACTTCCATCGTGGGGTGGAAAGTTATGTTTTGATGTCGTTTGGGAATTCTTATTTTGAGTGGAAAGAGTTCACACAGGCGATAGATCATCGCTTAACGGTATTTTAGCCAACTGCAACATTCCGCCCGTGATGGGGCGGCGGGTGCATCAACTCCGCTTACCGTCTATCAAATCAATCGGCCCTGAAGACGAAGGTTTGCAATCGCTAATGTGACAGCGGTACAGCGGCTTAATCAGAGCAAATGAGATCATTTTGCATAAAAACTAGATACCTTCATTGCCCCGCGCCTGAGTTAATTTAACATTTAACCCAAAATAAACCGACAAGAAGCGGGATGCTATCACCGATATGAAGTAAACTACAACAGTATAATGCAAACTTCCACGATGAATTTATGGAGACGTGTTTGCCAACCAGTGCTGCAGGACAACCCGTAAGCAACGGCGAACAATGAGCACGCCCTTTTAACAAAGCTTTCGATATGCCACGGGGACTTAGCGCAAGCGAGCAACAAACTCACCAAAGCCACATTGATACACACAACACTGCACATACTACGTCCTTTACACTACGGTTGCCTGATAGAAATGAAGAGATTTATTTAGAATGAACTTTATCTGCCATTGGAAGTTTTCTGCCGCTGATGGCGTATAACATTATTGTGAACTCCATCAAGTCAGGAAAAGACCAGTTGACTTATGGCTGTATTTCACTATGCACCCTTGGGATCAACTGTGAATTTTCCGCTTGCAACTTCAACAGTTAACCAAAATCCACATTGGAATTACACTCACGCACATACGTCTTTTACCCGACGGTTTCCTGATAGAAAAATGAAGCTGTATATAATTTTAGAATAAAGCTTATCCGCATTGGCAGTTTTCTTTCTGCCGCTGATTTTCCTATCCACAACCGACCATGGTTTTTTTCAACCTCTCTTGAGTCGAAAGAGTTTGGTTCACTCGGCGATAGCATCCGCTTCATATCGGTATTTTAAGCCAACTGCAAACAGTCAGAGCCCCGTGATCGATGGAGAGTGCACCAACTCCGGCTACGGCTTTACCTCTTGCAAGACGACGCCCCTCCTGATATAGGATGGCCTGATAGATTAGAAAACGGCCCTTCATCGCTGATATACAGCGGTTACAGCGGCTTAAAAGCGGTAATAAAAATCAACCACAGGACAAGGCCTATTTTGGATATTGGGTTTTTTTTTTTCGGGTCAACACTCACCGCCCGATCTAGGTTTTATCTAACAGCTGACCCATATGCCGACAGGAAGCGTGATGCTATCCCCCGATATTCAACCAAACTCGCTCTGTTTGTAAGGCGGCGTCCTCTATCAAATGAGATTATTTTATCAGATTGAGTCCTCGATGCACTCACCTCCCGCGCTGGGGCTGAATGTAACAGTTGACAAAAAACCTACCAACCTACACCGGCCATCTCTCATCATATCTCCTATTATGATTTCTTAGAGGCGATTGCAAGAGCTTAATATCGATGTTTATTGAGTGCAAATGTCAGCTCAGTGTGGCAGTCGCTTACGGTGTCGCTTGCAAGGCACAGCGTGCAAGCTTTGCCCATTTTGACTTGCAAATTCTTGTATATCCTGTGCTTGCTAGTACATGTATGAATATCACCAATACTGGTTCACGTCCTTAAAAGTTGATGCAGATCAAGCCAGGATGGCGGCAGCAAGTGCCGGCCACGCAGGTCATTGTTTTTGATCTGCTCACGGTTTTAAGGGACGTTTGTGCGTGCGTGTAAATTCATGTGATTTTTACGTAGTGTGTTACTCTCACTTGCACTCAGTCCAGCGCACGCATATCCAAGCGTATAATGCGTGGTCATGGTTTGCCGTCGTTATGGGTGCCCTCGCAGCACTGGCATGACAATACTTCTCCATTTTTGCTTAATATGGAGAGTATCATTTGTTTTAGTTAAACTTCATATCGGTGAGGCATACTCTCGTTATTTTTCACTGTTTACGTTCAGCCCCCCTAGCCCCTGCGCGGCCTAGTGCATGGAAAAAACCTAGTTTTTCATATTGCAAAATAATCTCATTTGCTCCATCGGCGATAGCATCCGATTCATATCGTATTAATACCAACTGTAACATATCAGCCCTTGATCGGGCGGAGAGTGCATCAACTCCGCCTTTACGTCTTTCAAATCAATCGGCCTGATAGAAGATGTCTGTAATCGCTGATATCCCGCGGCTACAAACAGCGCTTAAATTAGATCAAACGAGATCATTTTGCATATGCAACTACATTCACTCACCGTCCCCCCCCCCCCCGCGCAGTGGCTGAATGTAGCAGTTGAACAAAATAACCACAATCAAGTCGAGATGCTATCACCGAATAAATAAAGTCAATCAAATCACAACCGGTGCACTCTCCACGATTAAAGTCAAAAAACTGGACGTCCTGCAAGCCAGTGTTGTTTTTTTTAAGGGAACCCCGTAAGCACGGCGAACATGACCACACATTACGGCCCTAATAAGTGCTTGGATATCCAACACACTTACTGCACGAGCAAACAGACCTCCAAAATCCACACCGCACAAACGTCTTTACCCGACGTTTCGCTGATAAAAGTGAATATTTTAGAATAAAACTGGTGGATTTCTGCCGTTTCTTGATGGCGGTTACTGTCTAAAGGTCCCTCCAGACTTCCTGCTACAACCCAAAATAGCGGCGCCCAACACAGGATAGTCTTTTTGACGAATTTATAAATTTCGAATTTATGCAAATATTAAATTCTGTTTATCTTTTTTAGGGGTTTTATAGCGGCCTCACTCGCCGCCCGGCCTAGGGCTAAATGCCATAATGCCGACAGGATGCGTGATGATATCGCCGATATGTCAACCAGGCTTCCACTCATTGTACGAATTTTGTAATACCCGGAAAAACATGATAATCGAATTGTCACCCGTTCAGCATTAATCGCCTTATTAGTAGTTCTTAGAGGCGAAGAACGAAACGTTTAATATCGGAAATCTTACATGGAAAGAGTTTACCGTCACATCGGCGACAGCATCCCGCTTCATACCGGTAGTCATCTGAACATTCCCCCTTATTCGGGCGGGAGTGTATCTATAGTTTCATTATACGTATGTGTAATTCAGTGTGGGTTTTTAATCGATCTGTTGATTGTTCATTTTTGTTAGAGTACTAATCCGTAATTCAAATCAATATTTAATTAATGGCTCGGAGAAACTGGCGTGCACTGAATTAAATGTAAACACATATTCCTTTAAAAAGACAACCATCGCTTAGCGAGGATGTTAGTACTTAATGTTAGTGTAAATACTGTGACTCAGAGATCATAGGAAACCCTCTCGTATATTATAGATATGATATAACCACAGTATAATATTTCATTCAAGACACACCATACTCATTGCCTCAACCTTTTAATTTGAGATACCACTGGTTGAAAATTGCCAGCCTTTATATACAGCATATCCTTTTTATAGGTGAGTGCCCCCTGTTATCAAATAGATTCTACATATTTTAACCACAGTCCATTGCACCGGTAATTAACAAATTCACATTACAGGAAACAAAGTTTTCAAAACATTGCTTGACACTATGAGGCAAATGAAGTATCACTCTGTGGCAACAGTTCAATAGCTTACTTCACAAGTGTATTTAGAAAACACACCCTACCTGAGTGTTGTGTATAATATATGATCCCTAGAATACTAAAATCCGTTCATGTCCAATGGCATGTACAAGTCAAACCCCCTGAACTGTGCCCTTGGTTTATGAGCATATTGTAACTCATAGTGTGTGCTATCTGGGCATTGTAACACATAACTGTTCCTCTAAAAACCATGGGTCATGCCATCCATTACATGTCAATGAACGGAGAAGGTTTATCCACTGTGATGGGTGCGCTATCATCCAATCCAACGTTTTGTTTCTAGCTGCTTCGGAAATGTAAATGAATTTCCTAAGGCCAGATACCATTTCCTTAATTCTTAATATTGTAACCATAGGACTTTGCACTGCTACATGAGACACCTACCCAACTCTGTGCCTGAAACCTGTGATATTCTGCCAATCATTAATTTTGCTTGCTACACATAGATGGTCTAGGGTCACTTGCAATGTAGTGGCGTTTATCTATTCGATTTTAATACCATCCTTCGATGGAAAATATTGAATTGAGATCTTCGCTTTCGTCTAGCTTCTGCTGGGAATCATCAATTCATCTCCTTTTTAATATTTAATCTTGTGAAATATACTAGACAAAAAACATGACATTCTACCATTTATGTACTGTGTAAGTTAAACGACTAGACCATTCACAATTTTTGGATTTTGGATATATACAACTGTTTTTCCTCATTTTAAATGAACAAATTTTGAATTACTAGTGGTTTGAATTATAATTTAAATTCCGCTTACAATAACAATATCAGTAGAACTATTGCTACCCACTCTTCGGTCCATCTGAGCCACAAGTCCTTACAGTAGATTGGTTTCTTGGGAATTTTTGTGGATGTTAAAGCTTGGACGCAACTCAAAATTATTGTTTTTTCCCTGTTCATTATTGTTTTGTATGCGTCCCAAGGCAATTTCTAGTGATCAAAGCAAAGGATTTTCTTTCTCCTGGCTACTGTAGAGCTATGGTTAAATTATCAACTTGCATAGTATTACCTCTAAATTTAATAGCCATATGTATTACCTGAAACTGGATTCTAGCTCATCAATACCACATCTTCACAGTGTAGCAATTCACATTTTTGTGCATATATAGTAGAATGGCATCCAAATTGGGGTAGCCCCTGGTCAAATGTAGGTCAACTTGCACAGACCAAATGTACTCGTGTAAATTGGAATTCAGGCAAGTCATTATCACAAATTATGTCTCCGTGTAAATTCAAAATGTTTTACTCATTCGGGCGCAGCATTGTCTTTAAAACTATAAATCACGAAACTACTTTTCTGTTTATAAGTAAAACTGTATACTAATGACCCCGAGCAAATGACTCTCTCTAGGTTCCTTTACATACATACCTACACATACATCAGCAACAATCCATGCAATCACCAGACAGGCACACAAATACAAAAACCCACACGGGCGCGCGTGCACCACACACCCACACACTTTTATTGGCAAAATAACTATAGAGACGTCTTTCATTTCAAATTTCTTTTCCAATATTAGCTCATATTTCTTCCGTTTCTTATTCGTATAAGAAGATAATGTTCCATTAGTGTACTTTCATTCTATGGCTCGTATGCATGTTTTTGTTTTTTTTAATGGACTTGGAAGAGGCTTCCAAACTTCTTATCGTCCATATTACAAGTATATAGATTCCATAATTAACGGTGAACAAGATTGGCTTACTACAGTACGTGCATAATTTAAGTTTCGCATCAGGAGGTAATCACTTCCGGTACGAAACGTGTTTCTGCAATCACATCACTGTTTTGATGACTAGCAACTAGACTTGCATTGGGTTCTCTCGGCATGTCAATGGGGTTCAAACGGTGCATCCATCACTTCAATTCTATAGTCAACCGTCGAAATACACTGCATGAACCTCATTGCAAGTACTACTAGCACTGGGTGTGACTTCTGTACGCCTTTCTCTGATTATAGCACCAACAACAGCTATCAATGGCAGCGGACATGGGCGAGTTGTCATTGAGTTATAATAGCCATATATGCTTCCAACAGGAAGTCCGATCTCAGTGCATCGAGAGAACTTCTCAGCAAATAAATTTGCCTATCCTGCCCGAAACGGCTATTAATCAACACGAGTCCTCTCGTCGCAACAGAAATGCGACGACATCGCCGAGGGTCGTCACAAAAGACCGAATCCAACAGAATACAGATACAAGGTTTATGCCACAAATAGAAAGTGGCTGCTATACTTATTCCGGAAATAGATTGTTATTGTAAGTTTCACCATTGTGAGAGCTTCCAGTCATATAGAAAGTGGCATGCATGCCACTTTTCCCGGAAGTAGAATTTCTTTTGAGTTGAATGAATGATAAGCTGACTGAGGATTCTTTTCATTCAATTTGCCATTGTCCGCCAGATTTGTTTTTCCTCCATTGAAGCATTTTGTAATGCTTGCAGTATTAATTTACTGTGTTTAAATATGAAATTTATGGGAAGTGAACATTGAGTAATTCTAGGATATTTTTTGAAATTGACAAAGAATTTTCTCAATTTACAGCAGTGTGGGTAGCTGTATGACGTGTACTTTTCTAGCCAAAGCTTTAAGTTCAATTCTGAATTATCGCGTTTGTGCATACTTGTTGCTTCCAAAGTAAGCTTTCCCATATTAAAAGAATAATAAAGAACTAATTTTGTTGCTACTTTAACATTTTGACTACATTTTTCTAAACTGTCTGCTAATTCCTCCAAATTATGATGGGTTTTAGCATCTTCTCTGGTTTTAGGAACCGTGACTTCATTCTCAACAATTAAATGATCTTTTAAATGCCTTAAGATCCCATCCTCGGTAAAAGTTTTTTTACGCTTATTTGTTGAATTTGACGGACTAATACTATCACTGTCATCGGCACAAGTACTATCATCCTCACTACTATCAACGTCGTCGACATCACCGCTGTCCCTACTAGTACTTTCGCGTGGGTGTTCTAAATTTGGCGGTGGCAATGGCAATTTGATATTTGGTAACGACTTAGCCTCCTCAACCAACTTTCCTAATTCATCACGACAACTTTGTACATCAGAAAATTGAAAGTCATGCAGACTTTTAAATCGGTCTACAATATCAATCCATTTCTCGATGTCTTCATTGAAGCGTTGTATTTCTTTTGGATGTAGTTTATTCACAGTAATCGTATCCGTATGTCCGCTCTCAGCCATAGTTAGATGAAGAATGCTAAATTTTACACAATCATACGACTTCATGCACTGCTTTCACCCGGAAGTTTTATTTCGCAATATCCTATTCGAGAAAGTTCTAAAGCGTGTTATGACCCCGCATCTGACTTCTATATAGAAACGGAAGTGCAATAGACCTTGAAATAAAGTCGTTCGTATGGAAAAGACTAAAAATAAGCGAGTTGAGTTGTATGCATGGGATTGAAGGGCGAGTTGTGATCTTTATGTTTACTCTCTAAATTTCTAGATTAAAATGTAGGACAAATCTGAATTTGGATTAAAAGTTTTAATCTGTTAGATTTATATTTAAATGTATTTTCATTTAAATTTTTAATCTACACTTGGATTTGTCCCAGGAATCTGCTTCAAGTCAGGTCTCAAGACAATGTTGTTCATACACATTTTATGCATTATTCAAATATCACTTCTCTGTTTCTCTTCTAGCAGAGAAAACTTAACTAGTTTTCTTTGCTGGCCATGTTGTTTTGGGTTCCCCCATTTTTTCTCGTGTCGTTATAATGATTGTGCTGTTACGAATGCGGAGACGAGGATAGCAGGACGGCTTGAGGGATGGACCCTATTTTTAACAAGTTTCTATAATCTTTAACAAGATTTAGTTATACTTATACATGTACATAAATACTTAAAGTATCTACTTTAAAATGCATGCTCTCTACCTCTCTCTCTCCCTCTCTTATTTATTTTGATCTTCACTCCTTCCCTATTAGTACTACTCTATAGAGGTAGGGTCAGTTTTAAAGCCTTTTGGACTCAGATTATTAACGGTCAGACCTCTCATTTATCTACCTTTTTCTCTCATAGCTCAGCTGTTCTCATATGTAGCAAATTTCATAAGTTTCATTTTAAGTTGATGATGTTGATTTTGTATTTCCATTTATATTATTATTATTTGTATTACTTTAGGTGGTTAGGGCGAAATTGTTTTTGTTATTCACTCAGAACGCTCTTAGGGCGAAATTTCATTTCCCCCTAACGTATCCCTTTGTATTGCGGTTTATTCCGTTTTGGATAACAAATGATGTGAATATTAATTTATGCAAATAAAGGATAATCCCTTAGAGTAACAAAGGATATGAATTGGTCACAATATGTTTAAATTTCTACTTAAAATTATTCTCTTTAGTTATATAATTGATGTATTAGGATAGTTGTTTTCACATTAGAATTTTATCTATTTGTACCTGTACTTGTCATTTAATAAATGGTACAATACCTCCTTTTTTGTATGCATGAAACGTCAGTATATCTGCATTAGCTACACTGCAAAAACATCGGTGTTAGATTTAACACCGAAGGTGTTGATTTTAACACCAAGCCGGTGAGAGGACCACACCTATTGGTGTTAAACTTACACCAAATTGGTGTTATATTGACACTAATTTTGTTGTTACAATATATGACGTAACACTTCTTGGTGTTAATCTTACACCACATGTCGGTGTTAATTATGTATTTTAACACTCTCCTGGTGTTAAATTGACACAACTGGTTAATTAACACCCTCTTGGTGTTAAATTGACATCACTGGTGTTAATTTAACACCCTCCCGGTGTCCCAGGAGGACCACACTCTTTGGTCTTAATTAACTAAAGGATAAGATAAGCGAAATATGGGGAGCTGTTAGGGGGAATATTACAATCTAAGTATGGATAGGTTTGAGCGCCCGTAAGCAGCCCACCTAGATGAAATGAAATGATTCTGATGATTTCCTAGTAACAGCGGAATAAATGTAAAGCGCTTTGATACTGAATGGTGATAAGGCGCTATATAAATCTGCACATTTATTTATTATTTATTTAAAGACAGATGACAATCCCGGGGGATACTCGACCAAAATTTGGTACGGGTGTGCGTCCGCCGGGTAAAAAAATCAACCCATGTTTATAGTGACCAAATTGTACAAAAATATGACCCATTTATATAATTGGTTCCGAAATTTCGACCCATTTATATAGTTGGCTTTGAAATTTCGCACCATTTTCATAGTAATCTTAGCAAAATCGGCCCATTTTCATAGTAACTTCACGAGTAACTTTTTCCAAAAATCAGAAAATCAATCATTTTCATTGTGATTTTAGTGAAAATCGGAAAATGGACCCATTTTCATAGTAAAATGCGACCAAAATTGAAAAATGGACCCATTTATATAGTAGCAATTACCTAAAAAAGTGACCCATCTTTATAGTAGCCTGGTGGGAAAAATGACCATTGTTATAGTAAGGCTTGAACATGTGACCCATATCGGCGGCACATAATGTACCTACCCTTTTCCACTGAGTACCCCCCCATGATAAATCAATATTCGAAGACATAATGTTAATTATGTTACCCAATAGACCGTTTTATTCAATTGATATGTTTTTGTCGAGAAAGAAACCGATACATCTGAAGTGCACTGTGTGAATTGTCTTTGCTATATGGTATACGTCGGTGTCGATGTGTCAGTCTCTCCGCATTGTAGGCATAAAATCGCCCAACGAATTTTTCGGTCTCTGTCGGTCTCTCCGCAAATTGAAAGATTCCTGACCCAAAGTCCGAAAGACACCAAATACAAAATCTTCTTATAACATGTTTATCCTTGTAACCGCCAAAGCAAAACTTCAAGCAAAATAAACTTTAACCTCTGAAGAAAAATATTTCCTGAAATGTGGGGTTTTTGACTCACAACTGTATAAAATAACACTAATCACTTATTATCAGAGGGGTCGTTATTTACGGCGGAGCCGGGGTGGGAGGAGGTATTTAGAGAATAAAGGTATTGATGTTGGGAACCTGTACCTCTCTTTCACACGAATTGAACCCCAGGCGATACCATTATTTTAATGGAAGAAACGAGGCCGGAGCCATTTTCTTCCACGCAAAAAATAATGGTGTCGCCGGTTCAATTCGTCGGAAGAGAGTACCGGTTCCCAAAATCATACTTTATTCTCAATCAAAAGTCTAACAGCTTTTATTAATGTCCTCTTTAAACCCATTATGCTACTTTACGCTTAAATACAACAAGAAAGAGATGCCATCCCCCAATGAAACATCGAACAACCCGCTGAACGAAACGATCATACCAACGAGCGCAAACGTTGGGCAGGGCCGCGCGAAAGTAGCAAACGCGGTATGACGCAAGCGCTTCAACCTAAAAATACTTCAATACGCAACGCGTACTACCTGGTTCAATTAAACGAATTGAACCCGGGCATCAGCCAATTAAAGTGTCGACATTTTCACTCTGTTTAAGATAGTATTTAACGACACCTAACACAATCGTCATTTTATGTCACGAAGATAGGCCATACTTTCAATTCACTTTATTATCATATGTACACGTAGGGAAGAAAGACACAGTTTAGAAGCAGAAGAAAGAAACCGGAGTACCTGGAGAAAACCCTGCGAGGCCGAGTGTGGACTGGAAATCAAACGGCACATGAATTGAAGGCCCCGACGAGGGTCGAGCCGGTCGTACGCGAGGGAGAGGCCCCAGGGAGGAGAGGCCCACTGCGCTCCACCGACAACCCCCCCCCCCTTAACTCCTATTTAGACAGAGAATGGAGGATTTGAGGAGGAGAGGGAGGGATATGAAAAGCGAAGCGAGGGTTCGTTAAAATCTCGACGAGGGGAAGTGGAGCATGACACTTTAAATTGGTTGGAATGTCCTAAAATTAGGGGATGCGAATTTTTTGAACGGAAGCGAAGAGGGAACGCGGCGACATTTTGCACTGAAAAAAAAAATGCACCCCAATCCCCTCCCTCACTGGTGTAAATAATGACCGGTCTCTAAATGATATGGGTGAGAAACGTTAGAATAAAAATTCTAAGGGCTGCAGTCAGTAAGGCGTAATTAGTTAATATGCAAGAGGTGTTAACGGAAGGAAAAGGGTCTATAATTGCATATTTGGAATTAATTTTTGAGATGCCAAAAGATAGTGTGGTTTTTCAATGAGTAGGCCTAAAAATTAGTGGTAGGTTCAACGAAGAACAAGAGATGATATTATTATCCATCAACAATTATTTTCGGACAATATTTACACAACACAACTCGAACCATTGTACTGCATTTAATGAGTTTCGTTTACCCCGTACACCTAAGAGTAATTCTGCTGAAAAGAGTTTAATTTGATAAACATAAAGAACGGATTTTGCAAAACCTTTCCATGACAATCACATTCAAGGTGTCCCAGTTGTGTAGAAGTAACATTGTCCGGCGTACTCATAGTCCGGGAACAATGGGGAAAATAGGCAATCGATTCGGGTGGCTTGACGCAACATTAGTTTCACGCATTATTCAGTTATCGTCTATGGAGCCCGGAAGATGGCTCCACCGGACTATATCTGCTTCCACACCGGTCTTAAAGCTTGACCTGAATATGAATTTTACTGAAGAAGATTGTAAAGATATATCCGGGGGGCCACTTGTATTTAAAGGTGGATATGAGTGTGAAACAGGAAACGGCGTAACAAAGGACGGTCTCTTTTTTTCAACATCAGGCGATGTACGCGCTTACATTGGATTAGGGTGTCAAAAACAGCAAAATATGGAAAAAAGGGTAATTTATGTTTTTTTTTCTTTACCCTGAAATAATTCGACCGTAGGGTTAAGGGTAGTAATACTCAAATAAGGGAGATCAAAAATCATCAAAAATATTGTTAAAGCAAAGTAAGAGAATAATAATAAAGGTTGTTCGTATTCCCCACACAACGCATTGCTACTTGTTGAAGGTAGCAAAAACTGACAAAAAACTTGTTTATGGTAGACAAACGGACAAAAATACTTTTAGAGTAGGTTCTTTAGATTCCGTTGTCGGTGGAAATACTGGTTATGGTGCATTTTTTAAGTCCATGTCATCGCATCATATCCACCTTTGAATACAAGTGCCCCCCCCCCCCCCCCCCACCCGAGATATATGTAAACATGGTAAAAGGAATTCAAATTTACAACAGAACATTCTATAACGTTATAGACATTAAGTTAAATGGCTTTAGATATGGCGTCCCGATGCTTACAGGTCATTTGAAAAGCCTATCTAAAGAATACTAGCAAAGACTAGGCTGTTTGGACTAATTAGATGCATTGCTCATGCTAATTCTCAAAATGCCCGGGGGAAAATTAATAATGTGGACCTTTTTTTAAACAACAAATTTACCAATTTTGATCGTTGAGCGACTCGAGTCGCTTTTGCCTTGTTCAAAGGATTTAGGGTTTGGCTCCAGACCCGAATAATTGCAACAAAAAAAATGAATAGTTCAAAATGACTCTCAAACAAAATTACCCTGTGCACCTTGTAGGCCAGGCGTGAGATGTAAATGAGACCCCTAACCTGGAAATTAATCGTTCCGTCTACGTTTTTGATACCAGCGGAACAGAATTAAAATGTTCTATAACATATCCCAAAAATCCGCAACAAAAAATTCGTTTGGGGAAATTTTTTATAAGCATTTGAAAAAGAACTGAATTTGTTCTGGTGGAGAGGAAATCATTATCTAAAGTCGATCAGTATAGCGGCGCTTGAAAAGGCGCGACCACTCGCGCGATGTTCTGAGCGACTATATGTGCCTGTGCAACGCAAGCGCATTCTAGCCACTTAAGAAATGCGTTCGCCTTCGGGTAAGTAAAGGCCTGCAAAATATTATCCAACTTCGTAGTCCTTGGGCCTGGTATATGGTTTCATCAAGTATATTTAGTCTAATTAGTCGGTATTTCAATGGCGAACACGTCTTGTGAGAATAACGCCCCAAAATAATATTTGTTTTAAATTCACTCATAGAAAGGATAAACATTGGAATATTAAAATTGAGTATAAAAGACATCAAATAACAACAAGGAAGGGTCTTGAGACCCGTCATCATCAATTCGATACAGACCTGCCAATTTGAGTCAAGGAGAAAAAGGTACCCCCTTACTCTGCATAGTATTATAGTTATCGTCACTGAAATGGAAGCCGTGATATATTTAACATATAGAATGTGTATAGAGAATAAGTATAGAGATCTTCTCCATAAAATTGAGGAAACGTAAGCATGCCTGTTCAGTTCAGGGTTATAGTTTTTGTGCCCGTTATATAGTTTCTCTTTAGCTCTAGTCAAAATATTTATGCCCACCTCCCTTTCCGGGGCCATTTTGACCCGCGTTCCTTTTCTGCTTTTCTGCAATTTGCACACTTCTCCCGAGACCCCTGGTAGTATAAACTTCAGACAAAAACGGGGTCATTTGAACCCTTCAAGCGCCAAAGATGGAATGTCCCGGTTGAAAAGGGAATGGAAGTACCATGATGAACTTTTGAATTCCATTTTGATGTTATTTTAGAAGGGATATTTTATCATTTGTAAATATGGATATTGACAAAACTAATCTTCGAAAGAGTGACAATTTTCATCAGGAGTGGGTCATATAGTGATCACTCTTGTAATGCACGTTTTTTGCATTAATTTTGTTTCTTTTACGACGACACATTTTATTCGCTTTTCATTCTGTTTTATCTTTAATCTTTTTCCTCGCTCTTGTTTTCTTGTATGCTTTTGTTAAAACTTACACTATAAACTTTACAAAAACAGTATTAAGTATAATGGTGGGTTGGGTTGGTAGGCCCATTTTGGAGTTTTTCCTACTCTGCCAAACCAAAGTAAGGGTAATAAAAAATGAAAAAAAGAGTAGAAACGAATGAGCATAGCCATACCGAGTATATAGACAACAGCCACAGGACATGGCAAGCGATCGAGACCCCCCACACCACACACACACACACACACACAAAATTACGTAAGCACAGATTTGATAAAAGCCACACACTCATATTGTACTCGTTATCATAGTTATTTATAACTTTGAAAAAGGCAGATGAGCTTGGAATGTTGAGTGTTTCAATCAATGGTCAGTAGCCATCTTTAACTTCATCTACATGTATACTCTAATCAAATCGTTTACTTCACAGCCCCTCAGAACAATACTCATGATCTGCCAACTTAGGGGACTTTTGTTTTTAACGGATTTTCATTGCTTCTTTTTATATTTTTTTCCGTTTCTCGTTTTCTTGCTTATATTTGTTCTTTTCCCAAGGGGGGCAAAAGAAATCAGTAAAGGAAAACACAAAAGCTTGATTTTGTCTATAGGGAAAAACGGAAGAAGAATGGAAGTGATCACTATGTTAGGTGGAGTGACCCTTCAGAGGCTAAAAATAAAAACTTAAAATTGAAAGAGAACAATTACCTGTCTATGCTTTTGTTTGACAAAAAGCGGAGCTTCCATTCAAAAGTTATGGTTGAAAAATAATATGTAACCTCGCAATTTTGAAATTGACTATATTCATTGTAGGTATTTAGTGTTTTCTCAAGCTATACATGCGATCATTTTAATTTTCCCTTTAAAAACTCTTACTCAAAAAGTTACTAAATGAGCTTTTGACCTTCATTTCACAATTATTTGTGAAAATTCAAGAATTATTTCTAATTGAGAACCAAAGTAAAAGAGCATTCTAAAATATACTAAAACTTAGAAAAACAGTTTTTCGGACTAAATCGCGATTAGCTATCCCAAAGTGAATTTTACGATATGTCATTGTGTGTCAAAGATTTCTCAAAAAGATTATATGAGAATAATGGCAGAATCATGATATGCATTGAACCAGAATATTTCCACTAGCCCCATGGGATTTTTAAGGGGGCTCTATGGTGTACAGTGGCAAAAAATGATATTTTTCCTTCCTTGACAATAACCCCACTTAAATCAAGTGCTGGGATTTTCACAAAGAATTTGGAGAAGTAGAGATCAAAAAATATACTTTTGAGATATCAGTTTAAAGTGAAAAAAAAAACAATGGAAAGGTAATTTTTGCTTAAATTTTAATTGCAGTATTTTTTTAGTCCTAGAAAGGTAATTCCACCTTAATGCGGTTTCCATCTTTCTTTTGACTATTTCCCGTTGTAATCAAAACAAAGTAAAGAAGAGAATTCGATTCACCTTTAACTTTTTTTTGGGGAGTAGATCACCGACTAAAATGGGGTTTACATTGGACCATCAAAAGTGTGGAATGTCTCATCAGGTATGAAGGCGTATCTGTCATGCCCTGTGTAGACAGAAGATTTCAGATTATCTATATTTTGTACGAAAATGGGAATTAGAGCCTTGGTTAGCCTAGTACATACGTTATTCAAATTGACCAATATCACTGACAAAAACAGGCGGAGAAATTAAAAACAACTGTTCCTAAACACTATTTTGTGCAACACGTTTCTAACACATTTTGTGAAATGGCTATTTAATCTCTAACACCTTATATCTAAAAATTGTTTTTAAAATCTAAACATGTTTAGGAATTGACATTAGGAGTTCATACCCATTGATGCCCAAAGTGGTCTACCAGAAGTATTAAACATATGTCAAATCTCTGGAACACTAATTTGCACCAAGTTTCTAAAGACTGTTTTGCATGTGGTCAGTTGCCTCTAGAACCTATCAAATTGGCCTTCTAACTCGCAAATATATTAGGGTGTTTTGAACAATGAAAAGAACAGTTCTGGAAAAACAAAATAATAATTCTTATATAGGCCTAGGAAATTTATTGGAGGTTTTTTAAATCAACATGCGTGTAAGCTTCAGCGGTCTGCGATACAGTAATACGGTTAAAAGGGCGACGACGACGAAACAAAAGTGCTGACTTCTAATTTGATGGAAGATGCCTGCTGAAAACTAAAGGCCTATATTCAGTGGCGCTCGAGGGCAATTTCCCAGTTTGGGAAATGTCCCCTCTCAGGGGGACAAAAGGCCAATTTTTACCGGTCAGAGGGCTAAAAAACGGCAGACAGTGCATTTCGCATGGTTTTGTGCATTTTTTCCCGCCAAAAGTCGTCAGGGGCAACCTGCCCCCCCCCCTGCCCCCGCCGTTACGCCACTGCCTATATTCCAAACTGAAGTCTAAAGCACATGATGTCGCCGCCCAATCCGGCATGAATAATACTTCCAGATCGAACATTCGATTGACAAACACGTCTAACTTATATGAAACATGAAGTCGGGGTTAATCTAATGGTAAAAATCAGTTGAAAGGATGTTGTTATTGTATATGCAAATCGACCCGAAAACAACAAGCTTTCATGCATTTTTGTGCCCCCAATTTTAGTTGATTGTAACAATCAAAAATTTTCTGCTCTTGTGCACGAAAGTATTAGTCCAAAAATAAGTATCCTTTTGAAGGGGTTGATAATAGCAGTAGATCACGGCCGTAAAAGAAGTGTAAATGACGATTTTGTTGGAAAAAATGACCTTCTCATGATAGGATATGCATGCAGCCTATTAACGGGCGAATGATATAATGCCTATTTTTATATACGCACAGCGCGGACCGCATTTCATTTTTGGTCATGAAATTGCGACTTGAACTCGCGTTCGCATAGTGCTCGAACTTTCACGTACGCGTTTAGCTTTTCATTAATATGGCCTTACTCAGAAAAATCTCTCTTCCGCAATTTTTTAATTAAGTTCCTCTTTTAACACGCGTAGAATTTTTTTCCCCCCAAAGCGGATTTTTGCGGATTTTTATATGTTTATAGAATAATTCAATTTTGCGGTGTCCGCCAGGTATCAAAACGGAACGGGGCGTACGAATTGATTCCAGGTTTAAAACCTCTCACTCTGGCCTGTGTGAAGAAAGTGATCCTCAATGCATCTATTTGTTTACCTCGTATGTTTTGGACAAAACATTAAGCATGTTAAGAATGCTGATAAGCTTTCACTGATAAATAGTTATATATGCATAGGCGTGCCCAGGAAATTTTTATTGAGGGGGGGCTGGACTAAAGATGTTCGAACCATAAGAGCGAAGCGAGCGTAGCTAGCGACTAACGGTTTGGCCTGGGCCTTATGGGCCCCTGGTGGGATCCATGGGGCAAAAACGCCCCGGCGGGGGTCGAGGGGGTGAAGCCCCTGAACTCCTGATGTTTTAATGGTTTTTCAAGACCGGAAAACGCCTTCCTGCGTACTCTTCCGAACACTTTTTTGATCCGCATTTGCCATGAAAAAAAAAACAATAAATGTACCATGTTCCTCTTCTTTTTCTTCTTTTTCTCCTCCTCGTTTCATCCTCCTTCCCTCCTCTTTTTTCTTTCTCCCTTCCTCTTTCTTTCTTGAGAATTTGAGGGGGGCTTTTTAGCCCCCATAGCCACCCCCCCCCCCCCCCCCCCCAGGTGACGCCAGTGATATGTATTGGGTTCAATTCGACACAGGGTTTGGCTCTTCTAGCAAAGTGTCGTTATATAGGTCAAGATGACTTCAAACCATTAATTTTCCCCATTTTAACATTTAATTGTTAGAACCTAATGCAATCAATGTCATAGGTTCCTAGACACCCCATGACCTTTTCATCGTATTGTAGTAACGTAAGCTGACCCCTGTTGGATGAGGGGGCCATATCAAAACAAATTTGGAAATCCCATCAAAATTGCTTGGTTTAATTTCCAGGAAAAAATGAAACATTTCTTCAACCTTATGCAAATAGCCCACTCTGAAAGGAAATCTTAGATCGGGCCGATCTAAGTACATAAAATGATTTGCATGGGATCTATTTCTTGTGCCTAATGAGGTTACTCAATGTTCACCAAGTTAGCACCTGCTCTACTGACAATGTTAGAGGTGCGAAGAATATGCCCATAAATACAGCAATTCAATAGCCCTTAATCGGCGCCCGAATAAGCAACAAGCCCTGCAGGTGCTAAAGCATACTGCCCGGCAGTGCTTTGTTCGTTGTCAGGCGTTGGCGACACATGTATCTCATCTATAAGCCAAACATATCATATATACTATCAGCACATGTTAACTAAACGTGGAAGCAGATCACGACACTACCGTGATGGTTGGAAAACAGCATGGAACATCTCTTGGTCTGGCCTCACTGTGGCGCAACAAGGCACAGACAAGGACCTCGCGCAGTTGCGGAATCCAGTGAAGCAGCCAGAAGTTGTACCCATCTTGCGGATCATATTTGAGAAACACTGTGTTGGATTGCAAGGGCCGGTATTCCACAAAAGCGGGTTAACTTTAACCCAAACCCAGGGTTAAACAGGCCGGGTTTAACCCACGATCATGGGTTAAATTCATGTTATCTTCATGGCGTATTTAATCCAGGGTTTAAAATTAACACTGGTTAAAGTTAACCCGCTTTTGTGATACCGGCCAATAAAGTATATTCTAATACCTCTGCTGCCCATTATTGAAAAGGCTGCATTCTGATTGGTCAGTTGCTGCAAATTATCTGCAAAGATGGGTCGCCAATGCATTTTCTTATGAACATGAAGCTTTTTTTAGGTAATAGAATAGAAATAAAGGGTTTTGCAGCTGTTCATTTCCAGAAAAACTTTTAAATAATTGGGTTTGGCTCAATGACCGTACGTAAATATAACCAGACCGAAGATCTCCCGAAACGTGCCGTAACCAAAATCTGGTGCCCAAAATTATTGTAATGAGCAACGCACTTCATTAACATAGTTTTGGGCACAACAATATTTGGTTTACGTATCGACGTATTTGGAAAGTCCTTATGAATATTTATGAGACACGCGAGTAGTATTTTACGTTCGTACACTTAGTGAAATAAAAACAAACTAGGCATCGATTGCCTGCTTTAAAAGCACGAGTATATCATGCGGTGACTACTTGCACTGTCCATGTGACCTTTGACCCCAATCTATTGTACACATTATAAGGGTTGGGTCAGCAATTCTTGACCAAGTCGTGATCGTAGCAATTCATATATGGTGTGATGGGTCTTAAAATACAAGAAACTAGCAGTGCTTTCCATGTTCGCGCTACTCTGACGGCAAATGACAAATGCGGCAACAGAGTTCTGCTGGACCAAGAATGCTTACTGCATGGATTATATATCACGGGGGGGGAGGACCTTAAATAGGGGGGGGCGGAGGCGGAGGAAGGGAAGCTAAATAAATAGTTCAGGCAAAATGGTGGAGGATTTCTAAGTACTCATTTTCCCAAAAACACGGTCTGCCAACATGGTTTAGGCGATATCTTGTGACCTACTTGGATTAGAAGTTAAATTGGGGTCAAATGAAAGCCGTGAATTTCTGCATTGTATAATGTAGAAAGCGGCAAAAGTGGTTAATTTTACAAACCCAATTCAAAGAGAACTACATGGCGTTCAGAAGATAGAGTGCGGCACATATATCAGTACGCGGTCTAGCAGACGACCGTAATGCATGATTAAGTATAGGCGGTTCAATATTGAAACTTTTCAATAGTAGAATGGATTTTGAGGCCATTTAGCGTTGATGGAACGGGCTGGTTGTGTTACTCAATCACGTCTGATGTCTTTTGCCACAGAAAATTAATTTGGCTGAAAATATTGCATTTGATCAGTTAAAGAAAAACGAACTGTGCGCAATCTGCTTGGACATATATAAAATTCACGATGACCTCAAAGGACCCCTTCCTGACCACTGATTCAAATTCCGTGTACACCCCATATGGCTTGCATCAGGGGTTTCTTCTGACCCAATTTCTAGTGATTATAGTTAATGATTGTGCAGAAAACGCAAAAAGGAGGGTAAGAGCGGAACAATCATGACATGTAATGACACCTGCGTGACATTTAACCCCAATCTGAAACACCCCATATGGGCTTGCGTCAGCGGATATTCTGACGAAAAGACATGGTGATTATAGCAGTTGACTTGTGGCATAAAACAGCAAAAAGGAGGGTAAGCGCGACTGACCTGTAAATGACCCCTGGCGTGACTTTGAACCCCATCTGTTAAACACCTGTATGGCACTTGGGTCTGGGGTTATTCTGAAGAAGTATGGTCAAGATCACGTTAACTGTGTAACCCTAGCTAGCATTTTTGAAATATTAAGAGGGGTAGAGAGACTGCCCCTTGTCGACCCGAAATGACATGGGATAAAAATCTGTGTACACCCCATATGGCCAGTAACTGGCAAACATTGTGAACGAATGGACTCGAATAGCACATGCAAACTGTGGGAGAGAAGAAGGGAATAAGGGGGGTTGAGAAGCGACAAAATGACGCTATGGACCCTACGTGACCCCTATGGTCAAAGTGTTTCACCCTAGATGAAGCTTGGTCAGGGGTTCTTGTGGCCAAGTTTGCGTTAATCCGACCAAGCCTGGCACAGTAGCATTTTGAAGGCAAGGTCAAAGAAAGAAAGAAAGAAAGAAATGAGAGAAGGCAATATATCATGCGGCTGCACCGATGATATAAAACTGATGCCACAGGCTATCTCACGGACTCCTCAAATTATCTCTTTTCCTAAGCAAAATTACCAGGGGTCATCGGGGAGGGACTTTTGTGCATTGGGATTGCAGGAATCTTTTTAGAAGCATAGTTTCTTCAATCGATTGGTTTTCGCATAAGTATTGCAGAAAAATCGGTTCAGCGATCAGACAATGGAGCATGGGGAAATGCAACACTGGTAACATATCGCCGTGGACGCACAGATTTGATATGCGTGTGCTTGCGCCGCAACGGGCGACACGCGCGTGCTTACGCAGCAAAACAACACGGCGCAGCTTGTGGTGAGAGAAACCGGTTACGGGCTTGGGCTATTCCATAATACACGCGATTCTCCTCTTGGTTTAATATTTCCAGCTCTATGGTTTGGCTGCGCCTCGCTCATAGTAGTTTTTATGACATGAAACATTTTCGCCCATAAAGGGACACTGCAACTCTTTATTTCTTTAATTTTAGTACTTTTAAGACCCCTATTTTCTATTGAAAATTTTCACTCAAAAGCCCATTTTTTGCGAAAAATTTAACAAACTTTAACCCAAAGACCCCATTTATTTAAATTTATTTAGCAAACTTGTCATCCGTTAACGCCCTATTTTGGGCATTTTTGTTTTTGACGGCCTACCATATCCATTCCATGTGACACTGCGCGAGGGACACTGGTACTGGCATTTTTGCGCATATGCAGTTTGGGGGTCGAACTATTGATTGCACTACAACTGCAGAAGGCAGGTGCAACGAGAGATTTTGAGCCATCAATGTAAGGTGTCATAAGTGGTGTTTTCATATTGATCAGACACTCAATTTTGCTTCTCTAGTATTTTGGTATGGAAATGTCTTAAAAGTTAAAAAAAAATGTGGTTTCTATGCTTAAATTTCAATATAAAACATAAGCTGAATTTCGTATTTGCTACTATAGGAAATTAGAAATGTCACAATTTTTGTACCAAAGAAATAATCCTTAGTTTAATCCTTCCAGATGGGGATATTTTTGATAGAAAGCTTTATACCAGTGCGAAAATCAGAATTTTCGCATTTTTTAGGGACACCTGCTATGCGAAATCTCTTGTTTAGTAATAAATAGGCGATCTGCTGGTCTGTGAACCTTCCTAAAAATGGTGACTTCTACCTTTTTCAACTCGTCACAAAATGGGAACTTTTTGATAAAAAAAAGTTTTCAAAATTCAAAATAAACTTTTTGGTCAAATTTTCTCAAATGCGTGTACTTTTTGTCAAAAATTTGCACCTTTACCCCTTTTGTGGAATTTTTCACCCCACCCCACCCGTGTTATGGGCCTGGCTGACTCGACAGAATCACCCTCATCACTTCTGTGGGTTTCATCTCTGCTGTCCTCCACCTGCATGAATATCTGCCAGCTTGAAAGTGAGGCTTTTGTATAAAAGAATGGTAGACATAGGCCATGACGTCCTGCGAGCAACAAATGCTGCTTGCACATCATTGTCGATGTCTTCACTGTCAAGAACGGGAAAACTGACAGCTTCTGTGTAACCCTCTGACCAAAAACATGCTGTAATTATAATGGTAATTAACATAGATGTGTCTGCCTCTGCATGGAAACAAAGCATTGGCTGATCTGTAGTTGTAGGGTGTTAACCCATAGCTGTCCCTTATCCATCCCGGTGCTGTTTGTGTCCTTGGGCAAGATACTTAGTCTCGATCGCCTCGTCGACCCAGGCGACAATTGGGGAGCTGTTATGGGGAATGTTACAATCTAAGTGCTGATAGGAGCTGCGCTACGGTTGCGCCCTAGTTGAAGCGAAATGATTCGGATGATTTCCTAGTGACAGCGTAATAATTATCGGACCTGGAGCCTGTCAGCTCAGGCCGTGAGGAAAAAACATCTTCCCCCCGCATCTGCGACTATCTGAACTTTGGTCACAACGCCCTGTGTCCCTTCTAAGACACGTGTCGCGTCAAGTAGTAGTAGTAGTTGGATTCTCAGCAGGACTGCCCACTACTCAATAAATTATCTTGGTGCTTGTTGTTGCTGCTGTTCTCTAGAATACCGCTTGAAGAAATGCTTGAACATGGATCTTGTGCTCAGGATTACCAAGGTGAACATGAAGTCTCTCCTTGATAAAAATTTGTCTTCTGACTTATTCAACACATTGCAAACTAGACTCGCTTTTTTCCATGCAAAGGCAAACTATGTTTACCAAGTATGCTTTAGTCGGAGAATCCATCATACTACAACTTCTCACTGGATGTGACCAGCTCATTAGAGATTACCTGGAAAAGTCTGAACTCTACTATGAAGCAGCAAACAACCTATTTGCAACATACTGCACAAGAGATCATCAGCGATTGAGAGCAGTTTGTCTATTTTGATGCGGAAACAAGACGTAATTAAGCGGAGTGAGAGGAGCACAGTTGACAGCTCTGAAGAAAAAGTGTCCTTCAATATATAGAACAAAACTAATGAATCAAAATTCAAGAACAGGGTCCTCATTCATGACTCTAACAACATTCAGACAGATATACTTTGAAATGCAATCAGGCTAAGAAATTATGATTTCAATACATTTTAATAAATTCTTTCTTTCAGGTATACATTGTGAAAGGATAGCCTTATCTGTGAGCCTATTTCTTTGATGACATCCATTCTTGTGAAACAGAATCACACTCTCTGCACCTGTGGCAGACTTGTTTGTCTTATGGTTACATCAAAACACAATCACTTGATGACTAACATGTGTTGGACAGTCTTAACTGAATTATTTTTTCAACCACCACAGCCTACCAAGCTATGTCAAGTAACCAACAGCTAACAACTGTGTTTTTAAACCATCAGTTTTACCGACATGCTAAAGTTTGTTTTTAATTAAACAGACGACTTCCCAGAAATGCTCATTTGTAAAGCATGTTATTCTTGGGGGATAATCACCCATTTGGTGGTGCCTATGATCCGTCAACTACACCCATTTCTTAACTATTGGGAGATATGATTTACAGGGATGTATCTCTTGCTTCACACAGAATGGGAACTTTGCCTAAAAATTATCACAGCACACTCTATACACTCACAATGCACATCAACGTTGTTGTGTCTTTCAGAACTTTTGAGCACTGAGCCACTTCCATTTGAAGATATCTTCATGGGAAATGGCAATAATTTCTGCAACTTTATACCAGAATGATTTTCTAGCAGTTCCATATAAAATTCTTACTATACACCAAAATAACATTGAAGATATCCCTAAGTAAAATATAGGTTAGGTACCCGAAATTTTTAAGTTAGTGCCACTGTTTAACAGGTACTATGAAAACACAAATTGCACTCCATAACTCCTATAGTCCAAATTAAGGATTCCATACCAGCATTTTAACAGAAGTTAAACACAATTGCTGTTGGTAAATATTATTGTTGTAAATATTTCTTTGTTTATGAAAGATACTCCAACACTCAACTAATTACCTCACTCTGCACATGGGCATAGTAAAAGTATAATTCTGCTGAAGCAAAGACTAATAATGTATAAACAAAAGTGCTTTAAGATTTTTACTATTTTCACTGAAAACCACAGTACAGCAGAACCATTGGTACATACTCTAACAAATCAATCTGCAGTTTACCATGAATATGTTACACCAAAACCAAGTTGATGAAACAAATACACCTATATAAACCATATTCTGTCATTAAATTGTAACTTCAGTTAACCAAACCATGCATTCTGGTTTAAAGCCACAAAAGAAAAATTCCTTTCCTTTGACACCCTCGTATAATTTAAACATTTCACGCTTGTTATTCTAGAAAAGCATTGACGATCATAAATTTCACATGACAACAGTTGAGAAGTGTTATGATACTAGGTTGCCCTAGTACAATGTTTAGATTCCATACTCAAATCACCGATTACACTTTCCCCCAGAACACATTGAAAAGTGGACTGATGACATTACACCAATGCCAGTAAAGGGTTTGAAATTTTGACTTAATAAATTTTGCACAACGAAACAAAACAGGCTCAGTGCACTCATTGGATTACATGCTTTATTCCTTCATCGTACACCTTGTAGCACATGATGGAATAAAGCATGTAATCCAATGGTAGCACGATTCATCTTGCTTCTTCACAGTGGTGGTGACTTTTGTTTGGTCCTTTATCATTTTTCACTTTGATTTTATCGTTTTAATTTTTTACCATAGGCCACCCTGTTCGAAGCAAGATGTGCCTACATATCTAAATTGTGAGGTGTGAAATGGGCCGAGCGACTTGTTTTTGGGTCTCCAATGTCTGATCCCATAACATTATTATTTATGCACTGTAGATACTCACAACCTAGCTTACCGTGACCACAATCTTCTCAGCTGTCTTGCGAGGTGTGCTGTTTAAATTCCAGAATCACTGGGGAGGGAAGAAATTGACGATTAAAAAGTGAAGGTGGCCCACAGTCGAACTTGAAACGTCGCGGCCGGCGGCCATTTTATTTTGTACCACAGGTGATGGGATTTCCCCGAAATTACTGTAGTATGGCTATCATGCCTTATAAAGCAAACAGCCTATGTAAAAGTCAATGATAAAAGAGTAATGCATGACGAATCCTGCTAATCCAATGGGTGCACTGAGCCTGTTTCATTTCGTTTTTTTGTTACAAAATAGAGTAAGCCAAAATTTCATCTTCTGTCAAACCTGAGATACACTTGTGTACCTGCATTCGTATGATGTTATCAGGTTACTTTACAATGCATTTTGTTGAATGCGAAGCAAGTCAATTCAAATATACCCGACAAACATATCAACTTCTTAAATGCTTAGATGCTTTATTTAAAGGTTTTCTAGAATACAGCCACAAAGCCTCTGTAATTTGAATCAAACAGTACAGTTCCAATTTTGTTGATCGGATTTTAATTATATCATAGAGTTGCCAGTCATTTTGCTAAAACACACACGCTCGGAGAAATTGTGGAGTCAGTCGACATCAGGTAAAGGTATTGTGGTTGGTCTGTACATTGCATACTGATGTGTTACCAGTGATGCTTCCTTAGCCGATGATGCTCTGAAAAGAAAAATGGAGGTTTTAGAGAAATCACTGCAATACTGGATTTTAAAAAACATACAAAATTGCATTTATTAAGGTCTTATGAAGTATACTCGAAGTTGTCACTCCTGGATTTTTAACAATAGTGTTAATCTCTAATTATGTTCAGAACAAGTGAAATAAAAAAAATTCTATCACCTCTACTGCACATTATTGAAAATGCAGCTTCCTGATTGGGTCACAAATGCATTGCAAACAAATCATGTTGTTTTCAGTAATAGAATAGAAAATAAAGGGCTTGCAGTATCACCTATGGGCTCATAAGGTATCCTCGGACGGAAAAACTTAATGGACTACAGGACTGCCCACCTCCCCAGATTGGTTTTTCTGACCTCGGACACATTCACCCATAAATGATACTGCATAGCCCTTTATTTCTTAATTAAAGGACTTCTATAATTCAACAAGGTTTTCTTGTAATTAATCTGGTAATTCTAGTACATAAAATGTACATGGCATACAGAATGATAAATAAACTTATTAGTGCATTTTTCCATTGAGCAGACAGAAATTACCCGGATAAAATTTTAGCCAGTTCATACCGGCATATAGCCGAAAGTGGAAAGTTTCTATTGAACCGCCTTTTACAGAAAATGCAACCGACAATCACAAACCATAATTTTTCAAGCAAAATGTCATACAAAGGTCAAAAGGAAAAGGCGAAAAAAGTGGGTTGTGATCTTGGTAACGTGCACTGTGTCAAGCTTTGTGGCGATCTTTTTGTAGGCTATGGTTCTGCCATCCACAATATCAACCTCTCCCCATACTGCAATCGCTTTTGTTGCCTCTGTTGTCGAAACATATGCTGGAGAAGGTGCTGCAGTATTTTCAGCCATAACAACCGATAGTAAAAAGTGAACTTGTGGAAATGATAGCAGACAAAAACTTCGGGACTACAAATTGATGACCCTTTCATTGCAAATTTACTATTTCTCCCTGGGAAACACATTCCAAAGGAACGGTGTGTTTTTAACTTTCTATTGGTGTTAACAGGAAAATTTCTCCCCTCTAATCCCTCCTAAAGGATGAATGCAGGTAAAAGAAAGGAAAAGGAGGAAATACTAAAGAAGAGTTGTTTCTATTGGGCTAAGGCCTAAAAAAAAATTGTTTGATTGGCGTAACCCGACCGACCCTATTTTTACCGCCGACCCTAAATATTTTTATTTATTTGTGTGCAAAAAAAAAGTTTTAAAAACCATGTAAAACAAATGACGTCATACTTCCGTACTCTAAAGGATTGCAGGACATTCAAAATGACAAATAAAAAGATGTGTTACAGAAAAAGTGAAGATGTGCCATTTGTTTTTGTATGTGTGTCATATATTTTGTGTTTTGGTATGTGAAACATAAAAAAAAAAAAAAAAAAAATCTGACCTACCTACCCTATTTTTTTCTATGTTACGCCAATCAAACAATTATTTTTTTTAGGCCTAATTTAATCCCTTTGCTGGTATATACCACAAAATTTGTCTCAAAAGAAACACGCCTTGTATTATAGAAATTAATTTGTTAACTTTTAGTACACTATGCCCCCTTACACATTCAGTGTATGAAAAATTGTGCAAACAGTAAATTTGCTATTAGAGAGGTCATGCACTTCCCTAGTTACTAGCATGGTGGGAAAAAGTGGGGAATCTAGGAAGCTCCTTCCCGGGAAATTTGACCATTTGGAGGAAATTTTGACTTTTCAGATAAAGAAATACATACAAAATGGCAGGAAATCTATGGGAAATGTGGCTATCTTCCCGGGAAATATGCATTTTTTCCAGCCCTGGTTACTAGATTGTACACCTATTGGGGTGCTGTTTATTTTGATGGTAGTTCAAGACAATGTTGCATGCTCCAGTCGACAGGGTAACAGTATTAAGTTTTGACGTAATTTGCACCATAAATGGTCACTTTGATATTCAACATATCCTTCAGCTTGATATCCAATATCCTTCAGCAACAATATTTTAGTGAAAACCAGGTACTTTTAAAACAATTTTTAACAGTATTCTTTCAGCCTGCAAGGTGACATAGACATGTTTATAATGAAAATGAAAGAGCTTGAAATCCACCAATTGTTGAAGCCTATCATACCGCAATTCCATCAAACAAGGCATTAATCTCAAGCTAAAAAACATGGCCTGATGGACCAGTCAAAAGAGGAAAATAACCTAGGAAAACAAGGATTCAAGAGGGAAGACACGGGAAGGAGAAAGCGGAATCGTATGAAGGAAGAAGCCTAGATAACCGGCAACAAGGTGTTTCTTCGCTAATTCAATATGACGTAACTGCTAGTACATAAAAGGTACATGGCATTACAGAAATGATAAATAAACTTATTAGTGCATTTTTCCTGAGCAGACAGAAATACCGGTAAAATTTAGCAGTTACATACCGGATATAACGAAAGGGAAAGTTTCTATTGAACCGCCTTTTACAGAAAATGCAAAACGACAATCAAAAAACAGAAGGGTAACCTTCCAGAAACAAGGTCAGACAAAAGCGTAAAAAAAGGAAAAGGAGAAAAAAGATAAAAAAACACTGGGGTTGTGATCTCTTGCGTAATCGGTGAATGGTCAAGCTTTGTGGCGATCTTTTTGTCAGGCTATGGCTGCCATCCACATATCAGCCTCATCCCCATACTGCAATCGCTTTTGTTGCCTCTGTTGTCGAAACATATGCTGGAGAAGGTGATGCACCGTATTTTAACCCATAACAAACGATAGTAAAAAGTGAACTTGTGGAAAATGATAGCGACAAAAACTTCCGGCGACTACAAATTGATGAACCCTTTCATTGCGACAAATTTACTATTTCTCCCTGGGAAACACATTCCAAAGGAACGGTGTGTTTTTTAACTTTTATCATTCGCGTTGTTTATACAGGAAAATTTCTCCCCTCTAATCCCTCCTAAAGGCCCCCATGAGGCAATGGTAAAAGAAAGAAAAGGAGGAAAAACTAAAGAAGAGTTGTTTCTATTGGGACTAACGGCCTAAAAAAAAATTGTTGATTGGCGTAACCCGACAGAAAATAGTGATGGAAGACGAACATAAAATATTGTTATTGGTGGTGTGCAAAAAAAAAGTTTTAAAAACCACGGTAAAACAAAGGACGTATACTTCCCGTTACTCTAAAGGGGATTGCAGGACATTCAAAACTGGAAAAGTATCAGATACTAAACCGTACGGTCAGTTATCAATTATCTGTACCCAACTCCCTCTCTCCCATCTTTCAATAACTCTTTTATTTCCTGGGGGGAAATAAAAAGTGCAAGATGGGAAAGGTGTGCTTGCGGTAGGATGGGTCAAGAGATTTTGTGTGGTGGGTATGTGAAAAATAAAAAAAAAGAAAAAAAAAAAATCTGACTACCTACCCTATTTTTTTCTATGTTACGCCAATCAAACAATTATTTTTTTAGGCCTAAGTATAATAATTTGCTGGTATATACCACAAAATTTGTATCAAAAGAATAAACGCCTTGTATTATAGAAATTAATTTGATTAACTTTTAGTAAACTATGCACCCTTACACATGCAGTGTAGGAAAAATGGGCGAAACATAAGTATAAGTTGAGAGGAGATAGAGGTCAGCAACTTAACTAGTTAAGAGAATGGTGGGAAAAAGTGGGGTATCTAGGAAGCTCATTCCCCGGAAATTTGACCATTTGGAGGGAAATTTGGACCTTTTCAGATTTAACAGACAAAATACATACAAACTGGCAGGAAATCTATGGGAAATGTGGCTATCTTCCCGGGGAGAATATGCATTTTTTTCCAGCCCTGGTTACTAGATTGTAAACCTATTGGGGTGCTGTTTATTTTGATGGTAGTTCAAGACTACCCATGTTGCATGCTCAGTCGGACAGTGAAAGTATTAACCCCCCCCGTTATCCGGCCGCTAATTTGCACCATAAATGGTCACTTTGATATTCAACATATCATTCAGCTTGATATCCAATATCCTTCAGCAACAATATCTTTAGTGAAAACAAGTGTACTTTTACAAACAATTTTTACACAGTATTCTTTCAGCCTGACAAGGTGCACTTAGACATGTTTATAATGAACCCTTAGAACAACTCGTCCCGAGCGAGGCGATAAATGCAAACAAAAAAGCGGCACGTATGGAACGCAAAACACCCGAACGCCACAGCAAAGATAAACGGAAAGAATGAACAAAACAAATCGGCCCACCCCTAAGAGATAGCCACAGACACATGACGAAACACACAAATAAGGCAAGGCAGGGCATGAAAGGAAAACTTACGTCTGTAGAAAGGCCCTGCTAGTCGAAACACTCCCACTAAACCACTAACGGGTCCTCATCCCATCACCCCGAACGCCCCGGAAACACTTGGCCCGCCCCAAGATGGGCAAAAACTAAGGAATGTATTTAAACAGAGGAACATCCCACCCCAATTAGCATCTGACCCAACTCGGGCACAGGCGTGCCGCAACGCATCACCCCCAAGAACACTATTGCATCGGAAATTAACACATATAACCAACCTCGTTGCCAGAACGCATAAGGGAGGAACCACGAGGGTAGCCAATACAGTCAGCAAGTCTAACGCTGAGGACAGCCAGGAAAAAAGAAGAAAACCCAAAAATTCCCACCACAATCATGAAGCGGAATGTACGTCGTATGTACTCAATGGTGTACCTCCAGCGCAAGGACGGATGGTAGAGAGGGAATATCACCAAGAGCGGGGCACAACCCTCGACGGACACCAGGCAAGAGGGTGTAACGGATAGATTCTTACTCCGAAAAATAAAAAAAAAAAAAACCAAGGGATAGATTCGCACGAAGGGCACATCTAGTGAGGAGGAGAAAGGGCGTGGCGGCAATCAAACCCGGGACGGGATAGTGAAGAAAGACAAAGGATGAGAGGATCATGGAAAACACAAAAGAGGATGGGGGTGGACGACATCGGGGAGGGGAAAAGACTAGAACGTGACAGGCGGTTTGCCATTAAGGACAGGTATGTAATGGATAAACATGACGATGTGAACAGTTAATAATCCACCATGAAGGCCAAAACTTCAACACATTGGCTTTCGTCGATCAAAGTATCATCCCCTGGAATTTACCCAAAGGAGTTGAGATCTTGTCCAAGAAAGGCAAAATTAGCCAATAAAGCTTATGGAATGTGTGCCTAATCATACTTGCAAATCGATCTACTCTAGAAGAAATTAGTCTTTTGTATTTTCTGTCCGTAAAAGGACAGAAATTATAATGCCCTGGCTTGGACGATGTGGCGCACGAGTGTGATATAAAAATTTGCGTGAGAACATCAAAATCACGACCTCATCAAACTGTCAATGAAATTTTGGAATTAAGCTTTTCTCGGGATTCTAATGAACCATAACAAAAATGATGGGATGTTAGAGCACCCCTCAGAATGCCACCTTTAATTGATTTGAAAGTGGCCCTGCATTATCTGAAATGTACCTTACTGCACTTGTTTACTAGTAAAGGGTCACTTTAAAATTTTCAGAAAGGGGCGTTCCCATTTTTTTAAAGCCGGGTGTTTTCACATCTTGATAATGCAAAAAAGGGAGGAAAGGGGAAAGGCGAAAGAGAGCCCGATACCCGAGCAAGTGGACAAACGAAGAAAACAGATGGTAAACGGGAAGGGGTAAATAAATTTTGGTTAATCAGAAGAAAGATACTATTTTCTCATTTACAACCTGTTGAAATCTTCTCGAGCCACATGAATTTGGTTTGGAAGTTCGAGTGAAAATGTACCCCATTTTGGTCGACCAATATTAATTTTACACAGTACTCTATGGGCCTTACAAAAATCACGTTTTTGAGAGCTGAGAGCAAGCAAAAAAGGAATCGCTGGAAAACGAGAGTGTTCGAAAGAGAAAAGGAGAGATGGGGGTTTGGCGAGCGGTGAAGGCAATCTATCAGATGGAAAATTCATATCCTTAAACTCGGGCCCATCCCCTTTATTAACACCCTGATAATGTGTAACAGCCAAATTTTATTTTTATGTGTATGATAAGACAAACTGCGACGGGAAGAAGGGAAAGAGGACAAGTGGGGTAAGGACGGGGAAGACGGAAGGGAAGGAGGAGGAGGGAGGAAAACAGCAAAAAAAAGCCCACAGGTAAGCGGGGAGGGGAGGAGGGGGGGGAATAGAGGAAGGGCTACGGGACAAGGACGGCAAGGCATAGGACTATTCAATGGCCAATATATGTAAACTTTTATGACATTACAGTGTATAAGGTACTGTTTAACTTTTTTTTTTGTAACCCGAAACACAAAATATGGAAAAATTTAATGGCACTGACTTTAAATCAATATTTGTTCTTATGGAAAACGTTTATTGGCTTTTTTTCAACTTCAAGGAACAGCAAAGATTTTGCTGCGGATAAATATTTTAAGTCGTCGAGATTTCAAGCGGTAAGACATGCTCCATGTGGACCTGCATAAAGGGAGTTTGTCAATCTGTGTGTGATTCTTTTTACACACACTTTAAGGGAGAGTAATTCATAATTCTTCATTCTCTTAATTTGTTCCATTACCGAATTAACCCAGGGGGGTCCCAACTATGGTTTGGGTAGGGAGTACTCTACGACTCTGGACGTAGGCCCCATAGCTATACCATTTTTTGCCAAAAAAGGGACCAATAGCTTACCAGAGATGCAAATTTTAGCCAAAATTAACCCAAATTTGCCATTTTCACTGCAAATTTTGACATTTAAGCAAATTTGGAAATTTTGGCTTTTAGATTGAGGAAATGCGGCTAATTTTCCAACAAATTTCAGAAAATTTTGAAAAACGACCCTTTGCTATACTACAAAAATTGGCATGAAAAAAGGGTCATTGATATACCAGCAGGCTGAAAATTACCCCCGGGACCGATGTCTTGGCACGTCCATGTTATGGTCATTTGTGTTGTAGAACCCCCCCATTAACCTGTAGTTTCACTTTTAAAACATTTATGGTCAATGTCGAAACTACATTATAAAATTTGTGTAGTAATCACTCTTGCAAATGGTGATATATCACTGAACTAAATTATTTTGAAGTCCATGGTCCAACCTCTGTGGTGGAAATTTACTGCCCAAGGACAATCTCATGTGTTTTGTCAACTGTAAATAACTTATGGTGTTGATAACAGAGTACTGTAAAATGGTCAACTTAATACAAAATTACTAAATACATACAATATAACGCGAATAATATACAACCGATTTCAACCATTGCACTTCAAATGGGCTAATTTTACCCCAATTATAATACCAGACTAGTTTTAACACTTTTATCCAATAAAAAATATGAAAAGCAAAACAATTGTCACATTCAGTAATATGTGACAAGCTACACGGTAGATGTAATCATGCAAGTTCCCAAGAAATAAACAGTGGTTGCATTAACTTGCTTCATAGTAGCAGAGGGTGTTTTGAAACTAATCCCATAAGAAGGCAATGTGCCTATAATGTTCTTTACTAAACCTATGTCAGAATTTAGGGCAGTGTAAGAGTTTAAGGGAGCACAAAACCTTTCCATATTAAATTTTTTAAAGTACTAGTGTTTTGTGTGCGGGAATGGGTGTCGAAAAGGTTGAGGTTTATGTATTAAAAATGGGATTTTTGTGGGATCACATGCCGGGATCATGCATGGGATTATGATGTGAAATGATACCAAAACTGAGCATTGTGGCGATGGGACTAAACAAGCTCTTTAGGTAGACTGTGTGTTCTAAGGCCACTTATGATTGATGGTTGACGTGAGAGAATTTGGGCTGTTTCAGGTTAACACAGCTGCAAGGTTAAAGTTCAAGCATATTACTATTATTATGTGCTTTTGAACCATGGTGAACATTTGATTGTGACTGCGACTTGCATAACTAAGCACTATCTTCGGGAGCATATGGGAATGAACTGAAAGTACACATGGTACAGGCACATGGAACGTTAGACACTGGGGAAGATAATGGTGGGAAAACAATAACAAAAATACACGTCGGGCAATAAATAACTACATCTACCTAGAATACGCATAAATTAATGCCAATGGGTTACTCAGACTAGGCGCAAATGCACTGCCTCTCTGGCCAGCATTGATAATGCATGGCTTCACACAGCATGCATCTCATGTAGGACAACAGACAATTCAAGCAAACTTGGGCTACCAACACCAATTCATGCCAAAAAACAAAAAAGACCAACAAAAGCCCCAAAACGCAAACAATTGCTCAGAATTTTCAAAAGCACAAACTAACTTTTTCAAAGAACTGTCATTACTTGCATACCTGCGCGTTTCAAAAGAATTGGACAAGACATGAGAGCTAGGTTATGAGAGACATTGCGGGTTTCCTACTTAATTTGCTCGCTGATACAATATAGCATATATTATAGGCTAACAACTCAAACTACAATTTGTGGTTCTCGTCTTGCGCTCTCTATATTCATAAAAATATAACATGGCTACCTTCAACCATACCTTTTAGCGGTTGACAACATGAACATACATGTAGCACAGTCATCAATCCATCTGTCTGTTCATACATACATCTAGCTTGAAAGCTGCACCCATGGACACAGCACTGTATACTTACTTTCAGACTGTACCTTCCATATATAGCCTGGACTCTACATGGTCACCATGATGTGAGCTATAGGTGTTGCACCACCCTTGACAACATTAACATACTTTGCATTGTAGCGATCCACACCTGTATACAGAAAGACATGGTAGGGTGTTGATCAGCAGACGTGTTAACCAATACAAAAAACAAACATTCAAAGCATGCCAATAAATCCATTTATCCATCAGTAAACCAACATAATGCTGTTGTTGGCAAGAGGAGCTGCTGTGGGTACTACTGGAGATTAAAGTGACAACGAGAGATTTTGAAACACCCAAATATTGTGTCGTGTCATTTCTTTCATAAGCTCAGACAATCAATAGAGTTCTTACCTTGCATTATGGACTACAAGAATGTCTTAAAAGATAAAAATTTGATTTTGATTTGCTTAATTATTTCAATGTAAAACATAGGCTGAATTTTGTATTGCTCCTATACGAAATTGAAATTTCACAATTTTTGTACCAAAGAAACATTTTTCAGCTTAATCCCTTTCAGATGGGGATATTTTTATGGAAAGCTTTTACATAGGGGACAAAAACAGCTACTTTTGATTTTTAAGGCCCGACACCTGATACGCAGACCTTCGTTGCACCTTTAAAACAGCAGACCTAAACCAGTGATCTTCAGCCATATAGTTGAAGGTGAAGTCCTGCGAATTTTATGTGACACCGCATGAATCACGCGTGCTATGCTGGGAAATCACAACTGAAACGCCCGTGAATAAGGCGGCACGATAGAGACAATAAGGGGGCATGCAAAGCTGCCTAATGATGTCACTTACAGCGTGGGTGGGGTGGTTAGGACAACCTGCCCGATTTGGGCATTGAGGATCTCCAATGGTATTTTAAGAACTGCTGTATGCATGCTATGCAGTCTTGTCTCAGTTCATATACAAAAATCTCCTATTAAACCTTAGCTAAACACATTAGTAATATCATGTAATTTAGGAATAAATATGAATTCAAAATTCTGCCGGGGTTAAGTGGATTAACCCGCTGCAAAATAGTGTGATTTCCAATAACGTGTCATTACATTTAAATATTCGTGACCAGGCCTAACCCTTAGTCAGTCTGTGTGGAACCGTTCGATATGCGTAAAAACGCCCTTTACCTTAAGCTTGACAAAGACTAGCACTTGGGTTATGCCGGAACGTTGAGTCGTTTGAATCCGCTGTTGCTGTTAGGATGGCATGTCCTACCCCATGGGCGTTACAGCGATTACCAACAATCAGTTTATTGGATCATCGGAGTGAGGAAATTTTATGTCCACATGTGAATAATAGATAGTGCTGAGTGGGCAGGGATTAACAGGGAAGCTGACATGGGTCAAGGCCGTATTGTATTTTTTAATGAATATGCATGGTGTGTTTAAGTTCGCTCCCTCGCCCTCCCAGAGTAGTTATATTGAGGGATGAAATAAACAGCTTTGCAATCGACACCTATTATAGCATGCAGTTTATGTTCCTCTGAACTGTCGTATTTTCGTTTTCCAAGCTAATATTTTTTGTGTGTGAGCCGTCAGAATAAGAGAAAAGTCTTACATATTGACGAGTGACAATCTCACCAGCTTTCTCACAGGTGAGTACGGTATTGGATCAGTAGCGCATACTTTTAGTTTTTCTGGTTTAGTTGATAAACCCTCCGATATTAGTGAATAACATCATTTTCAACTAGTTTTTACCCGTGTTACCCAGTCAGTGATGAAACTATAACACGAGACCGAATCTAAACAGCAGCCTGGGTATTTTAATGTTGCCACTACTGCTTGGCCTGAGATACTTAATACATCAGTAAATCAGGATCAAAGGTAGTGCTTCCTTTGTACAGGAGGTGGTTTAAGCAAGGATGGACAAGAGATGATTAACTAAGATGGGAACCGTCAATATGTACATCTTTCAATGCTGATTGCTAGGATGATCAAATTTAATGTAATCTCATTCTATAAGATTTCTGTGTACTGTAGCTGAATTTGTACAATTTGTGTCCTTCTTGTTGTTAGTTTTCTTTCAGATCACATGCTTTATGGTCTTTATGATCAAGTACCACATCCCAAAAAAATTACGTTGTGGTAGATGGTGTCCACCCAAGTATATGAGAATGACTGTTACCTTGACAATTATTAGAACAAGTTTATGAAGCCCTAGTACCTGAGAGTTGCCCTCGTACAAAACCAAACTAAGCCAGCTACCTTTAAGACCATGATCTACCTCGTCGCAGTGAGCGATTTCTGTTGTGAGCGTGCGTAACACTTAACTTTGGTCAAAATCCGGTTTTGCGCACGTCAATGATAGCAGCGGCTGAAGTATATAATGGGCCTTGAATCCATGTCAAAAGCTTTAAACATCTTGTAAGGAGATGGGGGATACTCATCCAACATTTAGACTAACGAGGACTTGCGTCAGATGCCTGTCAGCATAGTGTGTGCCCCATCCAGAACTTCAGAACTTTATTTTTGAGTTAATTAAACTTTTGCAACACAAACACATACCCATAACACTGTGAGATTTAGATACCACTACAGTGTACGTGAGGCATGTACTTGTAAAATGAAACACTGAATCTGTTGTTGTATTGATAAATTAACAAAAGACTTCCCACATTCCAAGTACAGCCTGGTACACACCTTGCGTGGTATGGGTACTTGCACGTGAAACTGGAATTCTTTTTGTATTGATCCATGAAAAACAGAATTTCAACATTCCAAGTACAGGCCACACCTCATGCACATGGTATGCGTGTACTTGCACATGAAACATGGAATTCTTTTGTTGTACTTGATCCATGAACAAAACGAGATTCCACATTCCAAGTACAGGTACACACCCTCATGTGTCGTATGCGTGTAATCGAACGTGAAACATGGAATTCTTTTGTTTGTATCGATCTATGACAAAAGAATTTCAATTCAAGTACAAGCAGACATACAGCATGGCATCAAAATACCTGTCTCTAGCAGGAGACACATACACATTCCATGACACTTACTAGCCAAAAGGCCCTCATATATTCCACAAGGTCTGTAGTCTCCAGTCGCCATCCATCGTGGTAACAAGGGTACAGCTTTACCTCACGAAGTGGTAAATTGGCAAGCTCTGTATACAGTCACAACAGACACTTGAACATAAACAATTAAAAAGAACTATAGTTTGTCTCACTTAAGTTGAGGTGACTTTTATGTTGCACACCCATGAATCGCGCGCTATGCTTAGAATCATAGCATGATACGCCCGCAAATAAAAGCGGCACGATCGAGACGCTTAGTGGGAATGAAAGACGAATAATGACGTCACCTTCAACTTGAGATGAGACAAAGTATAGACAGAGTGGCCCAAATCAATACCAACAATGTGTGTTCTGATATTGCCTAGGTAATTGATTTTTTTAAATTTGTACTCAGCATGCTGCCGTATGATTTGTGCTTCTCAGTAACACCACCCAAGTTAATGTGATATTTTAGATGTAATTAACCAAGCCAGCGTCAATCACATGTAGTATTTAGCTAATGAATATTCATGAGTATGCTAATTTGTGCTGCTTGATCTTTCTACTCCTGGAACTTGCAGCCCTCAGGAAAAGCTCCTGTGGCGATGTAAACACCTATTCAACCTTTTACATTTCAATGGATTTGGATTTCACAAAGTCTGCAACAAGAGGTGGACTCCACTCGATGTGGCAAGTATGGGGATTCGGTCTGAGAAGAGAGTATACGACACACTGGGAAAGAGTTCCACTTGTTGTACCCCCCTTTGAAATTATACAGGAAACAAATCTCAACAAATAACCCTAACTCTAAGGCCAAAATATAAAGCTATTTATTACATACATTTAGAAAAGAAAAGGGGGCGGGGTACATATTAACTCTTGCCACACACAGTTTTGAAGCTTTCAAAATCATCTACAATTTTGTTTTCCTACATGCCTAATCTTAATATTGAGATACTAGGCTAAAAAAGGTTTGAAAACATAACATTTTGTAAATGCAGGGACTGCCTTTAAGGCACTGCAGAGCAATCCCAAATCACTCTCCTTAATCAGCACAGGAGAGTGATTTAACTCTCCTTAGAATCTGATCCATAGTCTGTCCGTTACACATATATTTTGTTTGACCTTTTTTAGGATATTATCATTAAAATGGCTTGACAGGATAATTTCTTGCAAGGACACAGACATGTCTACTTTATATTTCTTTAGTTCCTCTTGATCTTGTTGATGTATGGCCGCGTTTGAATTGGGCCAGTTTCGTGTGACATGTTTTCGCGACATGAAAAATTGTGCCGTTTTCATGGAATATCTGTAAACTTTTATTCTACACCAGTACACTAAAAGCTATACAATTTTCATGATAGGAAATTAACTGAGGATTCCAAAAATGCACTTAAAAATGACATAGGGTGTACGCAAAAGAAGTTATGGAACCAAAATACCAAAAAATAAAGGAAAAAAAATGCCAAACTTGAAACAAGGAAAGAGTAGTGTTGGTGTACCCCACTCCTTTGAAAGTGACATTTTTGAATTCCTCTCATTAGAGCTTTTTATACATATATAACATTATAGGGTCTAAGGTAATTAAATAATTTTGCGCAAGCCTCTTTCGACATAATTTTCACGACTGAATATTTCAAGATATGATCTGAGAATTGTATCATTTGCCAAAATGAATTTCAAACACTAAAAAGTTATACAGGAAATAGAAAGAAATGCATAAATTCTTTTAAAATAAGATTTAAAAAACATCACCTAGTACCAAACTAGTATATGTAACCGACCCCATAACCCATCTGATGGCACATGTATCGTGAATCAAGTTGTGATCAAAATTATGTGTATGTGTAACGTGTACATTATAAAAACAAAACCAAAAGTGAACAATAACTTTGTGACAACAATTACTATCAAGTTATTAACCATTTCACTCACATAAAGTACTCTCCAAATGTAAAAGAGTGAAATCACTCTTTCAAGGAGGACGCTGGGACCAGTCTTGTTGGAGTTAAATTTCTCTTTGAGAGTGATGCTGTCAATTCTTCACTCTTATGAGAGTGACAATCGATGAAGAGTAACCATAAACAAAATCCACTCTTTAATGAGTAAAATTTAACTCCAACAAAGACTGGTCCCTAGAGCCACTCCTTGAAAGAGTGATTTCACTCTTTTTTACATTTTTAGAAGTATGAATGGGTGATCTTCATGTAGTGCAAAGTCCTGGTAAGTCACAAGGCAATTGTACACATTTGTCTTCATGATCCTCTTTATCAAGTATATAAAAGTCATCCTTCCTGCCAAGGTCTATACCATAGTACAACACAACTTGCTTGTGGTACAATGCCGCTTATGTGTTTTTGCTTTTCTTTATTGTTTTTTTTTGTGAAGCATGCCACCTCTGGAATCTCCTTCTTTGGTAATTCAAATAATTGTCTTAACACTTTCGGACCAGCCAGATATGTATGTCCGTAAGCAGATACTGTGTCCTCCGGAAGTGGTATTTACACCATCGATGTCAATGAAAGTAAAAAGGAGGAATAAAGTGCATCTGAAGATGGTTGTATAGCTATAACTGAATCCTACAAATAACACTAAATAAATCTACATTGAAGATCACCAGGTGAACGTGGTGATTCAGGCTTTCACATTGGTATCTGAAACGTCATCATCTATTTACATTTATGAAAACTCATTCTAAAATAATGCTACCTGAAGTAATTAGTAGGCCTATTTGTGTAATCAAATTTTTTAATTAAAATTCAAGTGTATCACCAGCATGGCCTACACTTGCTTTGTACTTTCTCTCTTCAAATTTGCCCTAATTCTCACCCATGATTGTCTTGAGCAATCATGCTAACTTGCTAAGAATTGCAATAATCAATTTTTTTAAGTATTTGTTATTTGGTATATATTTCTATTTACTAAAGAATATTGAATCAATGAACAGTTAACTTTTCTAAAAACTTTGCATACATATATGTTTCAGACTCTGAAAGTAACCTTATAACCAAGTATATATTACACGTATCGCTAAGAGAAACACACAGTTTGCTCGCGCGATCTTCGGCCCAGATGATGCTCTTGGGTGTTGATGAGTAAAAACTAATAATTAACCTTAATTACATCCAATTAATCATTTTAATAGTTAAAGATAATCTAAACTAGTATTATCAATCTGAATTATTACTAATAAATTCACAATAGAATGATCTATGGTGGTTGTAGCCCATCAGTGTGCTACCAGGAGAATTTGCTCATCCTGATCATCCTCATCCTGATCATCCTCCACCCTGCACATGTCGCTATTTAACCACTAATTTAGAGGACCAACATTATTTTTTATATCTTTTTGGTATGACTGTATTGCTGTTATCATAAGCTTTAATTTGACACCAAAAACAACATCATAGCTTGTGTATCAGCTGAGAAAATTAAAGATATGTACCCAAAAGTTGTCGCGCAGATGTCACCAACTCCATCTATGTACTGCCAATTCAAAACGCATGCGCCAATATGATTTTTTTGATATTATGGAAATAAAGTTGGAAGTTATTGAAGTTGACAATTTTTTTAGCTGCTCCTCTACTGCGCCCCTTAAAAGTTCAAGGCGCGTCTGTCGCTCCCCTGCTCATTTTAAAGGCAGTCCCTGTAAATGACTGCTTGCAGAGTGCAAGTATATTTTAAGGACCATTCATAAGTGGTCTAGAACCATCTCTACACAGCAGCAGCACAATGCAATTTATTTTGAAGCAATATTAGCACATTTTTGAAGAGCGCCCCCAATTTGCAAAATTTGATATTTGACCAGAGTATGTTGGTAATTGTTAAGAAACTATGTACCTGCAAACGAGAATGCTAAGAAATTCATATTTATCATAAAATAAGCGATTTTGTAATTAAAATTGGGATCCAGATTGGATTTAACGGCGGAGCTGGAAATGCTAAGTTTAGTGCCACCCGTCCATGAGAAATAGTGCAACCTCAAAAAATTATAACAAACTTGACTTGGCCTGAACCACTAAAAACTAATGGATGAGCGTAGATTCGTACATGGCATATGTCCGGCTATTTAACATTGGAAGGCGATTCCAGCAGCCGTCGAATTATTATCGGGATCCCGATATTATTCTAATTACAAAATTCCTTGTGTGTGACACATAGACATTTTCGAGACTTAACCATTCACACAAGGTATAGTGTACTCGCCAGTTACCAATGCACCGTGTAAGAATCTCAAAATTTGTGAAAAATTGAGGGCGCTCTTCAAAAAATGTGCTAATATTGCTTTAAATGTTACTTCTGTGTTGAGTCAGTCTCTGTCAGAGATGGTTTTCATCATGTTGCTGCACTGCCAATATGTGCAGTTAAGTATGAATGGACCTTTAAAATAATTGATTTGTTTAGACAGTTCAGCAGAGACTTGAAACTTATTAGGCCAATGAAAGTCAATTCCGTGTTTATCGTTTATTTTTTTTTCCTGGGTGATGCGGACGTCTTCATTTTTCATTATTGCCAATAGGATAATTAAACGCACCAAAGAAGATGTTCACGAAAGGTAGGGCTGACAAAAAAAACACTAGTTTTGACTAGGTTATCAAAAAATGATTTACAAAAAAAAAAATGTTTCTAATTGCTAAAACCTGGTGAAAACAATGATATTTTGAAAATGAATTATTATTTTGAAACTTTTGACGCAGGTTTTTCTAGTCTCCAAAAGCGATGCGGGCGGGTAACGATAAACGCAGAATCAACTTTCACGCGCCGTATCCAAACAATGCCCAAAGCTATCAAAAGTTGATGTTGTTGCTTTTCTATTGTTCATTTACCCTCTACATATGGTCCTTGAACCAGTAGGCGTTCAACAATAAATACAGTCAAGATAATATTGACCCCTTGGTTGCCTTACTTGTATATACATCACGTGCATGTCCCAATATTAACTTACTGGTAATAATTAGGCATTTTCGTCTCTGTAATGGATGTGAACAGTAAGTCGGCGATAATGTGACGAGAGAAGTAAAAAAATGTGGAAGAAAACTCTTTAGCTTTTCACCCCTCTTCTCATATTGAAATGACGGACCATTTTTCTGGAAAGTTTGAAAAAGAAGGGGTTGCATTTATTTACCAATATTTTCTAGTGGTCAATAGATACACAGACAGAGTGTCTAAAGCTATCCAGACATTATAATATTGAAAGAAATGGGATTGCCTGTTAAAACGAGAGGCATCAAGGATGTGTGGCTTTCAGCTTTGTGGGGGCGTTGTACAATGAGTGAAACCACTTAGGTGGCCTACACGCAACAACATGGCATGTTGATGTAATCCCAGTATCCTCACGTCCCTAAATGCAGTTTTTCCACTTTCGAAAATCAGACTTTTTTTTGCGGTGATGTCAGGTATGTAGGCTTTTCCGAAAAGGATGGTTAGGGATATAGGCCTATAGCCAGTGAAATTTGTTCTTTGTTAAGGCCAAAACAAAAAAATCAAGTTCGTTTCAGTTGGTAGTCCAAAAACCTAAAATGTTGTAAAAATGCACTTTCATTTAATTAAAAAAATAAATTGAAAAGGTTCCCAGAAATTTTGTCAATTGGCCCTAAAGGCAAGTCAGACGTTGCAAATCATACTGATTGTCCAATTATTAGTTTATAAAACAAAAATATTGATTTGGACACTTGGAATCTTATCATTGAGTTGTTTTTGTATCCAATGCAAATTCCTCAGTAACTAAAGAAAAACAAAAAAATATGGTAAATAAATGGCTCAAATTAAATTAAATGATGTCATATGAATACTGCAACAAAACTTGAATCCCTGATGATGCCACTACCCCCTCAACCAACCCATGGTCCTGATCCCTCAATACCGACTACCCCAACCCATCAACCAACACTCCACCACACCATGGAATACTGACTTGTCCTTGTCAAACCAAGATTTCAGTCTCCATCAACAGGGGCCGCAAAACGCTACAAGACTAATAAATAGGTAAAAATATTTTAGCACATTGATTGCAAGGTGGTATATCAGGGATAAACAGTAAAAATTTAGATGACATTGAGGAATAGGAAGGGGTTCTTGGTCTGCCCCAGGCCAGGGAGAGTAGTAACAGAAATTACTTTCAGTACACATTAACTGCTGTTTGCTCTCAATTTGATTACAACTTGAAGAAAAATGAAACTTCTTCCATATGAAACATCTACCCAATTTTTCAATTTCCAGGAAATGCAGAAGCAAAAATACATCCTCACGGTCAGAATGGTCAAGAGTTAGTAAACCCATGACATGTTATGAAGCTAAATTGCATTTTATAGGCATTCACCGTACTGTCAGCCACAAATATACCAATCAACAATTTTTTTCTGAAAAACTTCCCACCTGTCAACCACAGATTCATGAAAAAGTCTTATTCACTGAGCCGCAAACTGAAGTACTTATAAAATTTTGTCAGTACAGGGATATCCTGCAACTTTGGTCTTTGTTTTTTTTTCATTTTGGCTTTCTTATTAAACCGTAACGGGGGGGGGGGGGGGTCAATTTGCGTTGAGCCCAAAAATGGGGTCTACGAAACTAGGGTTAGTCAGGAAAATTTCAGAAAATCAGCTGTGATCTCCTAAATTTCTAGCATTTTTGAGGAGTTTGAAGAAAATTTGTTTAGAATATGGCTTGGACATGAAAAGTTAGGGTCTATGGACATGACTGGTTCTAAAATGGGAGTAATTAATGAACTGGAAAAGAGCCTGAACATGCTGGATGGGACTTATAGCGGGTACATAACCATACTTCTCCCAATGTGAGAACCTACTTCATCCCAAGTGAGAACCCTCCCACCTGTACATAATTGTTTTGCTGTATACCACATTTTAATTGGAATCTACCACATTTTTTAAACCATTCACCTTAATGTCCAATTCACACACACACACACACAAACACATCGGAACACACACACAAAACACAATGCATCACACACACAAAGCACACATAGTAAGCAACAAACACTAGTTCATTAAAAAGATGACGTGCATTCCAAGGAGAAAAGAATCATATTTTAGTTGGCACAAAGAAATTTCGCATTTAAGAGAACATAATCCAGTGTGACAAAATCATATGTATTGCACAATGTACCTACTAGTGTAAAAGTACTAGGGCAGTGCTATATGAAAGAATGGGTGTTTTGTGGTGTGTGGCAGGTTTGTGGCAGGTCTGAGTGACCCGGGCTATCTATACCAAAACAACATCCAGGCCAAAACACTTACACTTGACGGTACTGACCTTGTGTCCAAAAAATGGTTCCCTGTTTCTGGAGAGACCATACTAACAATGCATGCAAAGAGAGTCGCCAGACACTACAGTGAACCAAGAGTATTGCCTATATCTAACAAGAAATGTGTTAACAAAGTGTACAAGGAACACTTCGGTGCGTTTCTTGAGAGTTATGCTTGTTTTGCGTGTTATGTTATTCCAAGGGGGGGGTGGTGTTTTGGGCCTATAGACTTTTGCTTGACTCATACATATCACTGTTTGTTTTCATTTCTTTCATACTGTGTCGTAATTGGAAATAAAGTTTGTGAACATATTGATCTATACCCAGAACTTGTTATAGACTTACTCGTACGCCAAATAAAAAAAATTGATCGCCCCAATATCGGAACGATTTCTTTTGGTATTGTGCCACCACCCTGTGAACTTGGCAGCCTCAACGGAAAATAAACTGCACGTTGAAGGATGGGGTGGCACAATACTGAATCTCTCACGTAAAATTCAAGTATTGCCCGAGTTCTCGGGCTACAGACCAGTACTGGAAGCATGGACTCGAGGGGCCCTATTTTGAGTAACCTGACATTATTTACTGCCTCAAGTCATGCAGAATGAACTCCCAGAAGAAGTAAAATTTTTTGCTGTGAACTTAATGCTTATCAGCATGGTCCATGTGTCTGTTACTTCTTTTGGCTTTTAGACATAGTTAGTAGACAACCCTTTAAAAATGTTACTTCAACTAAAGGGAGCACATTTGATGCACTTTCAGAGGAGGACAATAACAAGGCTAAGTCCAAAACGGTTGACCAAGATTACATGACACGGTGAAGGTCATACATGTGAGGACCGGAATTTTGTAAACATACACAGGCGGGTGAAATTGTGTACAAATGCCCCCTAGGCCATTAGCACGATTTTGGAGGGTTACAGCTGCCTACACCGAGGTTGGGGATTTCGCATGCGTATGTACCAATTTCAATTATGTGGATTGACATAGGTGAATAACACAGCCGCAGTTACGCCGCCGATCATGAGCTATATGATTTCATACCAGTATGCCTCTACTCTTGTTCAACAGACTTGCCAATTTATGGGTACTTATTTAACTGTCCAAGTGGTGACTACCGCCGTACCGGATGCTGTTTTACGCCACAAAATAAAATCCAAAAGTTGGATTGGAGAAAGTGCAACTTGAAAATTAACCCTAACGCGGGGGGAAATGAGAGCGGCAACGAAAAAGGTTTTTTGGGGGGGTACGCGGGAAAATGCTTTGCGGTGCATCTGGGCCGAGTCAACAACTATTTTTGGGCGCGCAAATGACTATATTGGACTATCATTGCATGGCGTCTTTACGGGAGAAGAGATGAGCGATGTTTTTAGTGCACCTGCCGTCTTCGGAATGACCGCGATGTTTTTCGTTGCATAGGGGGCCGTCGTCCGGGAAAATGACGCGATTGTTTTTCGTTGCATTGGGCCACGATTGACTGGAAATGAGCGATGCTTTTCAATGGCATTAGACGGTTTGCCGCAGAAGGCCGCAATGCTTTCATCAGGGCGGGTGACACTGTACAAATGCCATAGACAATTCGCATTCGATGGTGTAGCGCCACCATTTTCGATAAGCTATTGGGGTTAATATGCCAAACGTATAATGACGGAAACCGGAGATGACGTAAGCCTAATAGCGCACGCACGGACTATGATGTAGCGTACTAGCGCCACTCACGACTGGCAAATAACTACAAAAATTCATGCAGTCAGGTGCAGTACATCCATGATCTTGAGTTATTTATTTATTTAGGTATTGTATTACCGTTTTATTGCATTTTCAAGCGATGTTTCTGTTGATCTGGGACGTCTTCCGGTAAATGGCGCGCTGTTTTAGTTTGCATCTGGGCAGTTCCGGGACAAATGACGCGAGTGTTTTTCGTGGCATTTGGGCCGTTCTTCCGGGAAAAATGGGGCGATGTTTTCGTGCTCTGGGGCCTATTGACTGTACGCTACTTATTCATGTGCCGGGAGAAACGGACGAAGAGATGCAATGAACGCAAACTTGGCTCTCGTTGCATCGGGCCGTAAAAAGAAAAATGATGCCTTTCGTTGCATTGGCCGTCGGCCGGACAAAAGACCGGTCCGTTAGGGTTAGTAAGATAAATTTTTGCACATAATCCTCGGAATCGGGAAAAAAAACAAAATGTGTGCAATACTGACGGTATTCTCAGATCACGTTAAGTAACAACTCTACTCCAGTACTGGGAAGTTCATTATTGAAAAAAAAATCATTATTTGCTTAAAAAAATGCTATTCATCACAAAAAATCAAGTCTGGAAAAAAAAGGGACAATCACGCATGTGCATTTAAAGTTCTGAGCAGACACTTTTCTGATGTGTTTGATCCGTTAGCCAGGCTGGAAGCCTGTGAACTCGCAAGTCGACCAATAATGATGAAATAAAGCCTCATGCATTGGAAAACAAGTGTCCGGACGCAAATCTAAAACTTTGCTTCTCATGGCTAATGTTTGTGGAGGCGTAGAGAGATAATTACACGAGTGCGGGGGAGGGAGATGGGATAGGATGACCCACCTACAAACCAGGCGAGGGCAGGCTTCAAAATAAAGTTGTGACGTGTCCACATTCAACTTGGTAATCCTAGGGAAAAATCACAAAATTTGAGTTTTGGCGTAGAATCCCAAAGACAATGGGAAGAAAGAAAACATATGTTACTCTGTGATACTGAGTCACCATGTATGACTCAGACCTAGCACAGTATTAAAATGAAACAAAAGTGCATTTTGTAAATTGAACCTATTAACTTACATTTGAAGTTAAGGTAGGACACTGCCCGTCACAAAATTTTGAAAGTCGGCGACATACAGTTGTCGCCAAAAGTGGGCCAATTGTGGCCTGACAGAATGATTGACCCCTCAGTTGGGTAGCCAAATTTGCGAAACCATCGCAGCTGCATACAAGGATCGAATCTGGTAGATGGGTACACCCTCTAACAAGAGAACACGCCATGCTAGCATTAAGCGTATACATGGGAGCTGTTGAACCGGTTTTAAAAAGTATCGTTTTAATCATCTACCATTACAAAAATTGTCGATGAGTATGCAAAATCACACTTACCAGACAGTTTTGAAAACAAGATGGCAGGTTGAATAAAAAGGAAAAGAGCAAATAATGTTTGTTGGAAAAAACCCTAATATTCTCATCATTCAGTGATGTTACCCAGCACTTCTTTTGTTGATAATAAAACGGCATGCTGACCTGAGGTCAGATAATCCGTGACCTCTCGATGAAGCCCAACCCCCAATGTCAAAATTCTATACGCTTACCAAGTTTAAATTCTTATTCTCAGGGATTTCAAATTTTAAAAAACTAAATATGGCTCTATATGAATGAGTTATTTTCTTATTTCTTGTGTAAAATGTTCTTGGTTGCTTAATTACTCTATAAGTGAATTAAAGTTGAAATACTTCGTTAGAGAGTAGAAATTTAATGACGGGTACACAGTCGCAAGCCGCGTACAGGGGAAATGTTCGCGATGTTCGTTTTTTCACTTTTTTGCGTATCCTCAGAACACTATAAAGAAATTTCAAAACGCCGTGACGTTTTGAATGAAAGTTTTTTGATTCATGTGGTTTAGATTCTTCTGTTTTAAAACCATAAATTAACCCACCTTAAGGTAGGCTCATCGGATATAAAGGTATTACGAAAAATGCCAATAAATTCAAACCCATGAATCGATTTGTCCAAAACTGAATTGGTAAGTGATGAACCTCTCCACCAATTGTTTGCAGTTTCAAGACTGCCAGACTGTTCAGTGGTTTATTTTATTTTACAATAAATAATTTTCCCAGGCTAATGGAAGGTGGCTTTAAAGCTGAAAATTTTCGGGATTGTGTATATTAACAAACTACCTAAATATCACTTGGCTTTTGATCAAGTGTTTTTAATTCTTTGAAACAATTTTAGGAAAAATAATTTGGGAAACTTAAAAACACCTATTATTCAAATAGAACACTCAATCGGCAAAACTAACGTGAGATTTTTATTTGATTTCTTTCGTATGGGACACCTTATTCATCACAAGGAGTTGTAGTGTCTTCTAGGAAAAAATTATAAAAATGGAATATAATCAGTATTTCTAGAAATACTTCAACAAAAAAAAGTGTTTGTTGCGACACTGTCTTTGTTTTTGATGATATACAAAAAAAGAAAAGTTAAAAAAATCAAAAATTTTGATATTTCTTAAACCATAAGCCCTAACGCGGCCGAGAGGACATGAGAGGCAAACGAAAAAAGTCCACGTAGTAAGGGTACCGGTCGGCACATGCTTTCATGCATCGGGGCCCCCGTCACACTATTTTTGGTAGAGCAAAGCTATCATTGTCTCTCATTGCCTCTGGGCCGTCTTACCGGGGAAAATGACGCGTTTTGCGTTGCCCCTGGGCCGTCTTCCCGGAAAATGACGCGATGTTTTCGTTACATCTGGGCCGTACTTAAGGGGAAAATGACGCGTTTTTCCTCGTTGCATCTGCGTCTTATTGACTGGAAAGGCTTGCGACGATGACTTTCACTGCATTTCGGACGGTGTGCCCGCAGAAGGAAGAAGGCGCAATCTTTTCATCAGGCGGGTGACACTGTACAAATGCCATAGACAATTCGATTTCGATGGTGATTCGCGCCACCATTTTCGATAAGCTATTGGGGTAATGATGCATAAACGTATTCATGCCGTGTTACACAGAGCCATGACGTAGCATAATCGCGCCACGCACGACGATGATTTGTAGCGTAAGGACACTCACGAATGGACGAATATAAGCTAAAATTTCAATGCAGATCCAGGGGTGCAGTACGGCATCGATTATTTATTTATTTATTATTGATTTATTTATTACCTTGTTTTTATTGCATTTCATGCGATGGTTCCGGTGCATCTGGGAGTCTTTCCGGTACATGGCGCGATGTTTTTGTTTGAATCTGGGCCGTCTTCCGGGAAAAATGACCGATGTTTTTCGTTGCATTTGGGGCCGTTCTTCCGGGAAAAATGGCGCGATTGTTTTCGTGCATCTGGGCAGTTATTTGACTACGCTACTTAGTCCGGTGCCGGGAAAAAGGCCGAGATGCAATGAAACGCAGAACTGGCTCTCGTTGCATCTGGGCGTTTAAAATTAAAATAGATGACTTTCGGTGAATTTGGGCCGTCGGCCGGCAAAATGAACCGGTCCCTGGGTAGGGTTAAAAAAAAACACCATCATATTAATATCAATTACTGAGAATAATTGAAATAACATGTGTAGTTTTCACAAAAATGCCGCATTTTGGTCATTTTTTAATCCAAATCAGCCCCGTACAAAGTCTATGGGAATTTGAAAACGAATTACGTGACATATCTCTTAAAACGCCATTTTGGAAAACATTAAAATTGGCACCATGTTTCTTGCACCAATACAAATTTCATGAGATTTCAACAAGACATGGGCACGAAGCCGTAGCGATATAATCCTACCTTAAAGCTAAATGTTCACAACATAAAAATCGCAAAAAAATAATGAGCGCACAAATAGCTTGCAGTGTGTTTAATAGCAAGGGGTCAAAGTGCATGCCATCCCACCGATTTTGTTTGTAGTTGTTGCGTGAGCACTTTCACTCTCGTGTACTTTTTTTTGACTTTAGATTTGAAAATTAACAAGACCAGTATACAACTGTATCCGGAATATGTAAAGAATGACGATTTATAGCAGAAAGTGTGTGTGTGAGGTTTTTTTTTTTTTTTTTTAATATTGTTATTATTTTGCAAGTGAATCAAACATGATTGAAGTCGAATTATATGGACTGTTTGTGTGTGGTAGAGGGTTGCCGCTGGGCAAAGCCGATAAACCACACATTCGATGGGTGTAAGCCTGCACCCAGTTGAATTCAGCAGCCTTCACAGGTTGAAAAAATGTAAATTTCCCGGGAAGATCGTTGCATTTCTCACAGATTTCCCACTATATATTATGTATAAATTTCCCTTCAAATGGCCAAGTTTCCCTCCAAATGGCCAACTTTCCTGGGAAGGAGCTTCCCAAATTCCCCACTTTTTCAAGCCATGGCAGCCTTGACGGAATAAAGTGCATGTGATACTGTACTTTATTCCATCAAGGCTGCTGAATTCAACTGGGTGCAGCCTGCAGTGGGTGTGCAAATTGTGGCTACCCCTCATTTTTTAAGTTAAATAACAATCTTTTCAATGATAGAGACGTTCAGAAAATTTTGAAATTTAACCAAATAATTTAATACAAAATTGTGTTCTTAGGTAAGAAAATGTAATTTGTAATTCATATGAAAGGGTGATAATTATTCTCAGAGAAGATGTAAGGAAGAGGAGGTGTATCACTTCGAGACTCGCTAGATAAGCTTGTTTGATCCATTCAATACCTATTGTATCACACACTTAAAGGTGCAACGAGAGATTTTACATATCAGGTGTCCCTGAAAAATCGAAATTACTGATTTTGCCCTGATGTAAAGCTTTCCCCCAAAAATAACCCCATCTAAAAAGGATTAAGCTGAGAAATGTTTTCTTTGTTACAAAAATTGTGAAATTTCTAATTTCGTATAGGAGCAAATACGAAATTCAGCCTATGTTTTATATTGAAATACAAGCAAATCAGAATCGCCCTTTTTTCTCTCTTTTAAGACATTTCTGTAGCCAAATACAAGGTAAGAAATCTATTGAGTATCTGGTCTATATGAAATTACTATTATGATACAATATTTATGTGCCTCAAAAATCTCTCGTTGCACCTTTAACAATCCACTTGAAAGGGCCTTTCCCGGGATCTGTGCGACCGCTCCACACTCGATCGATCGCAATGGTATCGTTACTGGAGGAAATAACAGAGCGTGTACATGTGCAACAGTGTTTCTAGAAGTTATTTTCTGACAAGCGTTTTACCCGTACTTCCGGGTTTGCATACAGTTGTATTTACGCGTCTTCAAAGCGATTGTTTACTCCAAAAAGAGAGGAATATTTCATTGAAAATCCCATCAAAATCGGCCGAATTTTCGATTATTTATGAACGTTTGAAATAGTGAATTCATAGGGCAATTTTGTAAGGTATAATTTGACGAATTCGAGGAGATGTCCTGTTTTTTCGACCATTTCTCAAGTTCCGATCATTTCCTGTGAATGAAACCACGTGGAATACGAAGGCGATGGTGCACTTTATCCAAATTCAGCGACCTTTTCGGTGACAAGAAGCGACAAAATTTTTGTAGTGGAGTTGAAATTGGCACTCGTTCGCTATTTGATTTTTGCTTTTTCGGTATCTTGTATGCATGCGCTTACACAAATTTGAGCCCGGATTCAAGTTTAGGAGCTTTTAGGCTCATCTTGGCAATGTAGTAGGCTTCGTGGTATTTCCGGGGGATTTTTCTGAGGCCAATATGGTACAGGGTATAAGGTTGTGAATTTGGCTATAGATTATGAGGATTATCAAGTATTGGGAATTATTTAAAGGGGGATGGCCCGATTTAAGGATATGAAGTTTTCATCTTGATAGATTGGCCTTCACCCAAAAACCCCACCTGTAATGTTTCGCGCCGATATTTCAATGCATTTTCATGTGAGAGCAGAAAACGTGATTTCGTAAGCCCCATAGAGTACTGTGTAAAATTAATATTGGTCGACCAAATTGGGGTACATTTTCGCTCATTACTTCCAA
>JAMKCH010046227.1:0-18187 GCA_023653785.1 Ophioderma brevispina | reverse complement strand
AACACGAACATACATATACCCTATACCCCAGGCACGCTGCTGAACTCCAAAAGGAGAGTCAGCAACAGGCAGGGGAAACAATCACCAATTCCATTAACAATTCAATAACCACTCACACAAATAACATTTAAAAAGTGAAAAAACCCAGAGGTGTTGGGTGGGTCCATCCAGCGACGATGAACAGGAAGAATAAATCTTCATATATGGGGTGGAATCCCGTTAGCTCATTTGAGCGTTCCAAATGGAATAAGCTACATGTTGATTTCAATTTTGCTCAAATTTTTTGGCAAATGGCTTTTTTGTTCTAAATTTACCACATCAAGAAAGTGGAAACCTCGCCACCATCTATCCAGATTGTCATCCAGCTGTCACTACCCCGCTGGAACCAATCTCAATGCAGTGGTAAGATGACATTTATACCCCTCCTGGCATAATATCGGACTGAATGTTTTCATACCGAGATGTTTTTTTGAGCTCATGGGCCTTTTTGAATGGTAGTTTTCAAATGGAACCATGTACTCTCACAATAGGGATTGACTTTTTGGTATTTTGTAATAATAATATCCGGTCTTTGGGCATTAGGCAAATGCTGGGTGGGACTGTTACCCTCCAATCACGGTATACCAGGAGATCTGCATAATTTTGAAATTATCTTGGGAGTTTTTAATCATGTTATTGAATGCCTGGATCATATGAATAATAATAGCTGTGTTGTCCCTCCATGTATAGCGTCCCTGCTGTAAGATATTTACAATTGTTTGGGACATGGAGGAGTGTTTGGGTGTTATTACCGATTTTGCATCTTACATGTTACCAGCCCTCTTTCCCCAATTCCGAAGATTGTGACTAGTGGGCAAAAGCTATCCAAGATTTTCACTGCAAACTCAAAACGTTTCTGGTAAGTTATAAATTGATTTCCATGTAAGATCCGACTTTTCAGCTTCGATAACTTAAGCATTTACCACCCTTGGACAACCATGCCGATATAGTCTCTCCACTGTCATATTGGTCATTTGTTGAGGTATTTGTGTGATGTTACATTTAATCTCACTCCATTTTTAGAGTTTGGTGATTTAGAATCTTTGAAGCATTCTGGAAGATGCTTGGATTGTTTCTGGTTTAACCTTGCAGATTTACACAGGTCATTGTCCTTTAATCCTAATTTCAACAGTAGAGTATTTGTTGCTAAATTTGTTTGGTTTATTCTATACTGACACCACCTCAGTTTTGTGTCCATTGAAATTCAGTTTAAAAGCACAAAGTTCTTTCCATTCAGTATTTCTATAAGCAAATTCCTACCTACTCCTCCATTTGTTAACTTTTTCATTCCTTTTTAATTTGCAAGCAACAAATTCCATAAAACAATTTGCCAAACCCTTACATTTGTTTAAAGAGGCATTTCCCTATTACTTGAAGAAAAGGGAGGTTATTTTGGAAAAAACAATAAGTCTCTACTGACAACAACTTTTGACTGAAGAATTGCTGTAATATATAACCGTTATAATTTAAAAAATTTGGTTAACATTATAATTATCGACAAATTCATCTAATGCACATCAAATACCCCATGTGGAATTCAGTAAAGATCATTAATGATAGCACTCCCTCTTCCTCCATGAGTTAGTTGGACCGATTTCCCACCGATCTTTTATTTTGGCGTTCCCCACCATAGGTACTACTGCGCCTTGGCTTATGCGTTAAAATCCAAGTTACTGTCATTCACCATGTTTGAGAAAAAAAGACCAGCAAAAACAGCGTGTCATACCAGAACTTTTTTTGTGATATGTTTTTTAAGCTCATTAAAACGAAAGTTGATTGACCAAAAGATTGATATCTTCGCCTGTTAGCCCATGCACATAGAAAATAAAACCTGACCCATTTATTATCACTCGAAACACAGCCTCCTAATCCATTTAATCTTCAAAGCAATTTTATAAGAGTTTCAACATCAGGCAGCTTAACCCTCCACCATCCTCATAATTTGAATAAACTGGACTCTTTTAATGCGATTAGGCTTATCACACCACACATAATTAAATAAAACTCTTTGTTTACTGTTTTCTTTATTATAAATCTTTAACTTGGATTGGGCAGCATCTGTGCAATATAATCTATTTTGGGCAGAACTAGAGATTTTACACTACAACACCTTTCCCAAACACTGTTACATTTCGTTTCTTCAGATGATACAAATTCTTCATTGATCTGAATGAATTTCTCTCATAATTCTCTTTACCATATCATCGAGATTTGTAACTAAACTCAACACCTAAACGTCAAATCTACCATCTAATTCCAAGTTACCCTTAAGACTATTACGATTTTTACAACCTGTCTACCTTTCCCTACCTTCCATGACCCAATCCAAACTGCAACTGTTTTATCATATTAATTTTCAAGGCCAGACATTTCCCCGGAACAATTCAGTGTTTCTAAAGCGCTTTTTCAAGGCCTTTTCAGTGCCATCCAAAATCAGGGTCGTGTCGTCCGCATATTGAGTATTTGAAAATTTAATCATTAATTGAGATACCATGTATATATCTTTATATGCCCCGTAATCATAGAAGCCAGACTCCTCGGCACAGAGGAACAAATCCTATAAGGTAGACACTGGTCACCCTGGCCTGCAACTTACGGACGGCAAAAATTGGAAAGGTTTTTGGAATATTGCCATTTACAATGACCGATGAAAAGCATTTCATACAAGGCCTCAAACCATTTACAAATGTCCGCCCCAAAGTTAAATACTTTTGAGGGTTTCAAAAATCAAACTTATGTTGACAACTGTGTCAATGCTTTTTATTTCAGAAAATCGTTATAAAATAAACCAGGTATTTGATTAACTTCTGTATAATTTAACCCAGTCAAAAATCAATCGAAAGTTTTCAACCGATAAATCTGTTTTGGACAAACCAGTTTGGATCTTCCGCATTAAACGATGCAAACAGATTTAATAATGCGATTGGCGATACACGCGAAAGCCAATTTGTACGAACAACGTTAATAAGTATAGGCCCTTCCAATTTTTAACACAGGACCGGGGTTTTTTCACACCTTTGGCCAAAGAGTAATATAGGCCGTCTTTTGAACTTTTGTCAAGATCCTTTGCTGAAAACCTTCATTCAATGACGAAGAAGAAAGACTGAACTATCTATTGCCTAAAAAGTCTTTTACAACTCCGGCCGTGAAACCGTCCGGCCCTGGACTCTTATTATTCTTCTATTTTTCAGGCACCATGAACGTTCAGACATACGGAGTTTCAACCTTCTAAATTAATCAGATTGAATTTGAGTCAGTTGGAACATTTGTATAAATAATCGTCTTTTTTTAAAAAATTTACCTGATTTAACCATTTTTCCTTATATAATCTTTCATAAAAAGAAACAACTTCCCTTTCAATATCTCTTGAGAGGTAACACTGGAATTATCACTTTTAATTAACTTGTCATTTGCTTATTCATAAAAATTTCTCTTATTTTTGAGGTTAAGAAATATTTTGTGGTTTTTCTCCCTTCTTCTATCATCCTTTATTAGGCTTTTGTTCTGACAAACACCTTTTACCTTTTTGCTTTTCGAAATTTTTTCCAATTCATTTTTTTTGCCGCATTTAAGCTGATCCCATATCGTTTGGCAGGTGGGCTTATGTGAATAGTGCTTCTTCCTATGATTTTTCCAACGTGTTTCTAAGTTTTCCCAAGAATCATTCAGTATTATCACGATTTTTCTTCCTTCTAGAGAACATCCAAAGTTGTCAACCTCTTATTTCAACACAAGTAACTTCAAAAACAACTGATCATCAATTGAAACTCCACAAAAAAATTTTTTAATTTGGGATCAACATTTATAATTATTCTATCATAGGGAAAGTCAGCATAAATCTGTTTCAACTTTCTCACCAACTTGAACTTCCTTGAACAACCTTTACATATTCTTCACATCCTCAGTAAGTCCATTATTAAACCTTCCATGTAACCACGACCTCTTTATATCCATTTACCATTATGTAACAAATAGTAATTGAGTTGTCAGACCTATATCCGGGTAAAATATCCGCATAGTCTATAAATTCATTCTTTCCGACGAAATTAAGAAAAAAAATTCCAAACGGGCTTGCTTAATAGGATTATATATTCGCCATGTAAAACGCTTCAGGTCCAGATTCAAAATTCTCCAGGGATCACTTAAATTCAAATCATCCTTTCATCTGTAAAACATTCTCCTTTCCTTTGGATTATTTATATGCAGTAGTTATATGTGTCCAATATTTGAATTCTGAACTAAGTAAAATCGCCACATATAATACAATGAGCATTCCCAAATCTTTCAACAACATTTTCGATATTATCAAAAGTCTGGTTCTCATCATTTGGCCATATAAAGTTACTAAGGTGAATATCCAAGACATTATACTGACAATCAGAATAATCCACTTTCCCCCCTGATCACGCTCAATGTTCGAATTTGAAATAATCAAAGTTGTTAATTTACTAAGAGCACACCTCTGAATTCGTTGTGTTACCTCTATATATTCCATACCCCCTTCTGACCTGATTTATTCTTCCCGATTGCTCCCATTGAACATCTTGGAAGGCACTAAATTTGAAAACCTTTCTTCTTAAATATGAAAACATCACGACGCCTCGTAACTTTATCATTTAAACCTCTACAATTAATAACATATTTTGACGAGAAAACTTTCCATTTATAATATAGGAATCCATGTAAGAGATCTTGGCATGTATTTGATACAATAAACCTGTATAGCTATGCAACTTATTAAAGGTGTCTTCTCAAAACACCTTCTAACAATCAAAATTAAAGGGAGGGTATTTTCTCTGTTTCCTAACACACAACTAAATAAGCATATAGATGCCTAAACATACCGTTTTACAAAATCCGTCCTTAATCAATCCGACGGACAAAAAGACACAAGACAAAAAAAAACAATAAGACACAAATTATGATCAGAAAAAGAAATTAAAATATTTTTTAGTCATCTTCAACCAACACCAGTGCTACCACAAAAATAACAGCGATGCTGAATGTTTGATCATAGTAAATCACGACCTCTTATCTCATGTACTACATCATCATCACCAACACCGTTATTATTTAACAGAAAAATATTACCGGACAAATGAAATATTTTAAAAATACAATGACATCAAAAATTACAATTATCCCCAAATTATTTCCAGTTTTCACATGTATAATAGATAATATTTTTGTAGTTCTTGTGTACTCCAGCTAAAGTGCTCACGTGATTTCAGCACCTTTCTGTCTCACCTATATATCTTCTACATATCTTTACAAAGGTCTATCATACTCCAAATTACAAAATACAGTTACTTCTGTCCTGCATTTTGGTTTTATGAGCAAATTTTTCATATCATGTCCCATAGTCCCCCACTGCGCTATCTTGTGTGCCATTGTTTTTTTTTTCATTTACATACATAAAAAAAAATCCAATGCGAATCTCCCACAGAGACACCGAATTTGCATGTCGGATTAGGCACACATTCTACACCTAGGCAAAAGGATCATATGACACAAAATCTAAATATTTTATCAAGTCGGGAGAACGGGTTGTGGATCACGAATACCCCTTTTTTATCTCCAAATCATAAAAACAAAGTGTATTCATGATCACACTGTTTGGAGTATATATACTGGTATAAGTAATCAGTATTACATAACCTCCATTTAATAATAACTATTAAAGTGCCTGACTCAGAGATTCAGAATGATAATTTTTTAATTATTAATAAAATAGTCAACTAGCAATAAAGATAGTCACCCAGATGCTCAACTCCAAAGCCTTGAGATGAGTCGGACGTTTCGTTTTGATGGGCGTAAGACATCTTATGTGTAATATAACATTGCCATAGCATACTGTGTAAACAAACAAAGATTGTTTTTCTATATGAGGACTTCGACTTGAGCTCAGCCACCTCACCAGCGACAGTACATGAACAAGCACCATGTACAATGCAAAACCAACAATTTAGTTGAAAATGAGGCGCCCTCATCTGGAATCCTGAGTCCAACCTTTAAATTAAACTTTGCTTTTAGGAAAAATATATTTAATGAAATTTTTTTTTTTTTTTAATTTTATAGTTTTTTGAGGATTTTTTGAAAAATGGCCCTAAAATTTTTCAAAATAAGGTTTCGCAATAAGACGAAAAACTTAAAACTACACAACCTGTAGAAAAGGATTTCCCAGTGCTCTTACAATTCCATATTTTGTATTTAATACATAATGACTGCTATTCAGAACCACATTTTTTTTTTACTTGATTTGTTTGTTTTATTGTTCTTGTTGGGTGTTGTTCTATGCACCCCCATTTTCGAATCAAAATCAAATATTTTCCCAGAAAATCTGGCTAAATAGCCCTTAATTTTCAAAATAAGGTTTCAGCAAAGTAGAAAACACTTTAACACACAAAGGGTAGAAAATGATCCCAGGTTCTTGTTACCAATTTTTTGTATTTTATACATACGTGACTGCTATTCATAACCACAATTTTTTTTACTTGCTTTGTTTATATTGTTCTGTTGGTTTTTTTTTTTATGCACCCCAGTTTTTGGATCAAAACAAATTCACGTCCTATATCCTTTATTGAGTACCCGGAGCCAGTTATGTCCTTCTCTCCGATGCCTTTACACGGTATTTTTTTCAAAACCCCTTTGTGCCAACCACTCTGATTCTTGTTTGATTTCCTTGTTGTCTCAGTTCTCTTGCTTTTTCTGCCATCTGCCTCTAATCTGTTTCAATCTCTTGAGTAGATCAGTATAATCACTCGCAGAGCTTTCTATCTCTCATAAAAGGTCTATTTCTAGCGCGTCAAGATCTACTTCGCAACGTCCCTAACATACACGAACCTGGCAATGATAGGATCAGGACCTTGTCTAGGCCTTCTAGAGGTATACTATGAGCGTGCGCCAAATCCACATTAGCTCTTCTGTCCTCATAGAGGTCAAAGTCATCTTTCAAACATTTACGCATATTTGCGTGCACATTTTCCCCTGATTTTGTGCTTCTACCCCATAAAACAGGAGGTTCATCTTCCTATTATGTATCTCCATCAAAGTGTTTTTTTCAGTTAAAAGTTGACTTATGTGTTTTTAAAAGCAATGGCAACCTCACCTTCACTCACGTACCGATGTCATTGTTCCCTTGCTCAACATCATGGTTTAACCCCTCATTCTGTCACGATTTTCAGTTTGAGTATCTTTCGAGATGATATTTCACTCTCTAGCTTTCCATAGTCTATCAGATCATGATTTCTCCAGCCTTAGAATTCGGGATTTCAATTCAGAGTTACCCCTGTTCGTCCGAATAGGCCATACTATCACACTATTGTTCGTATTTCCCGCGCTGGCTCGCTGGCTGTGGGCTGTATTGGTGTTACGATTGTCGATTTTTTTACCTCCAGTTTTCGGCAGAGCGTCTTGATTTCGTGGAATAATGTTCTCCAATCTTTCCCTGCTTGTTCTTCTTTCTCTCAGAAAATATCTCGGAATACCTTGTTGATTATTTTGCGACATATTAAAAATATACCGTGCAAAATTAAATAAACTATCTTTGGTTTAAGTGACACCAAACATTACCTACTCCCTGCCATCTGACGGCGTTTCTAGAAAAAAAATTCGCATGTTATGGCTCAGTATCAAACATTACTTTAAATCAGTTATGAGATTTCTTAATTTTATACATGTTTCTGTAATAAAGTGCAACTTAAACTAGAAACCCTCCTACGCCATTTTTTTTTTTTTTAAATTTTGGGTTTTTAATGCTTTTTATGTTGTTTCTTATTTTTGGAAAAGTATGCCGGGCGACCCGACACAGTTTTTTGTAAATACTGTTCTTTGTAATTGACCTTTCCGACGCCGCACTGCGCGGCAAGATACACTTATAGAGTGCTTGATTGCTACGGCTTTCAATGCATTATTGGCCTTTACGTCGTGCCCACCACCAATGTCAAAAAAAGACGTAAAGGTTCCCTGTACTAACCGTATGGCGTGCATGAACTCTGATCCCAAAATAACCGTGGCGTCAAATTGGGGAATTACAGTCTCTGATACAGCGAAATAACAACATACGTAGTTGCTCGTTACTTTGGTGAATGTGTGCGATGTGTTGTAACATGATTAGAAGGAGAGTAGGCAACGGCGAAATTTTGCTTTGTCGTTAGAGGGCTTTTGGAAAACGCGCGGAAATTCAAAAATCAGGTTTTTTACTCTAAAATCTAGTTGGTGCTCACAATGGTAGAGGCCAGATAAATCCTCCTTAAATATTACTTCTCTTTCTCTGTGCAAATTTTCAGCACTGGGCGATATATCTGGTTTAAAAGAAATGGTACCCCAACAACAAAACGAACTTTAGCGGATATTTCCTATATGATTCTACAGGCACCCAAAATAACCCTCCCCAACTTTAGTTGCATTATCTTTGCGTGTCATGCCCCCCCTGTACATGTCCTTAACAGCGTACTATGTGGCCTTTTAATGGAGAAGAAAACTTTCCTGTAACAGTTTATTCTGCAACAAAATAAAGGGAATAAACCGATTTAAGTTATTAATTTTTTCTCTTGATCCCGTATTCAACCCCCCCGTTTGAAGGGACTGAGCTAATAAAAATTTCCTGTACAAGAAAAAAAGAAACGGTTAGGGACACAATATCAGATGAATTCGTGGAAGTTTTATTGCCAACTTGCTTAGTCCAAAAGTCTGTTTAAATAAAGTATAAAATAGGTATGTTGAAATACAAGCATTATAGTATAACCACAGTTAATTCGAATCTCCGGAATGTTTCATTCGTGAGATCATGTCAACATAATGTTGGTCCGCCCACCTGTATTGTATCGCTTAAGTTGCCTATTATTATTAGGGATAAACAGAACAAAGAGTAATGATATCTAAATTAACTTAAGACTTTAAAAATACAAAGCACCTTTAAGGTGATTGGGGTCCCGATAGATCCGTTCGATATAGATTTTGTTAAGATTTGGTATAAATGAAACTTTTCATCGATGTACGTCAAATATCAGAAATAAATAATATGGGTCACCCGAATCGTTTTTGAGAAAAATTCTATTAAAAAACACATAATTTTTCCAAAAATTTGTACACAAGTCTCTGGCAAATTCCTTTTTCTGGACATTTTTTAATATTAAAAAAATCGGTTTTCGATAATTTTGTCCAAATTTAAGTAAGTTGCGCAATAACAAGGAATTTGTCGATTACTGAAAAAAGAGGGGGCACCGAACTACTTTTCTGTTATTTTCGAAAATAACGCATTTTTAGTAGCCTAAAATACCAACGCGAAATTGAGGTGCGTAAAATGCCGCAAGTGTCACGCATGGCAAACGCTTGAGCTCACACGCGAACAAAAACAAGCATGCAAAAATGTGCGCACTGATTAAAAATTATGAGCATTGTTTTTTTTTCCTTTTGTAATTTTTGGATGTTGTTGTGATGTAAGAGGAGAATAAATTAAAAAAGCTAGGATAAGAAAAGGGGGAGAAAAGGTTTATGGAAAGGTGAGAAGGGAAAGCAAGGGCATGTCCAGATTTCGTGATTGCATGCATTTTAAGCGTGTAGGCCTACACGGAAACCAGTTATTAGATGAACGAATATAGGCCTAACTTATTTTTACGTCTTAGCAATATTTTTAAAATACTGTTGGCAAAATTCGTCCTTTTATGGAAGTTAACGGATTATTATTAAAAGTTGTCATTTGGAACTTAAAAAAAAACATTATAGGAGCATTCGCTAAGTCGTCTTTTAAAGCATGTTTCCGCCACTAGGCTGCAATGGCGCTGGGGACCACAAAAAAATTCGGTTTTTTTTGTTTTTTTTTGCTTTTGAGAGAGAAAGCAAGCTAAATGTAAAAAAAGCCGTAGTATCAGTTGAATAGGAGATTTAATGATACATCTTCTCAATGTTTTAAAATGATTATGAAGTTCAAATTGAGTAAAATCTCACTGAAAAGATAATCAATTAATTTTACGGTCATTTCAGCCGTAAAGTAACCCGAATTATCCTTCCTTAGTAATTAGCGTGTTCCATTAAATAGCATAATTGCTGTTTGAATACTGAAAAAATGTCTGGGTATCTCTGAAAGCTGTACATAAAATGTGATTTTTTTCGGATATTCCCGGATTTTACACGATTGGCAAAAATAATAAGGATCGTCATTAACTTTACTGCCGGAAATTTGGTAAAATGACACGTGATATTTCCTTTAACGAAACATATATAAGATCATATTATAATCATCATGTTTATGCATTTAACACTCTCTATAAGACCTACATAGGTGAAATGTTGTTGGAAAACAAAAATATCGTCATCTGAGTTGTATTCCGAGACTTTCTGAGTCCTGCCATTTTAAATCTGTGGTCCTGATATAGAAATTATAAAGAAACACTTCGATACGGAACATCAAAAAGTGTGTTAAAAAAATCGGAGAGAACGCTGTTTATTTTCGGAAAAAGCCAGAATAATTAGTTACCTTGAGGCCCAGTTTATAAGAGCAATATAATCTTTGAATCCAAATTTGTTAATAATGCTGAACTTCTGTGAAAGAAATTAGGCATATACATGTGACTTCATTGGAAAAGGATTAAAGGCCAAAGCGTGCTTGCTATCTTTCGGAAGATTCGCACAGTGTACGCAATGGTGGTTTTTACGCGCGGCGGACAGTAGGAACGCCAAGTCACAATGTTGGCAGAAATATCTGTTTGGTGACGGTGATGCGCGCAGCTACCGTGACCCCATTCACCTTAAAACGCCATAATTTATCACAATATGATAATTCTATTCCAAATAGCATTAAGTTGTAGTCATTTGTGACATGAACCGTCCTTCTACAAAAACGGCCGGATATAATTAGAGGTGGTTGTGTCATTTAGAAAATGAACATGCCTACATTTATTGAATATGGTCTTGGCAATTAATAGCATTTTAAATGTTACAATTTTGTTTAAAACTGGGCATAATCATACTAAAATCTACATGCTATAGATTTGCCTTCCGTGGGAACCTGGCCTACGTCCACTGCCGTTTCCGGTGAGTGATTTATGTTAAATTACTTATCTCTAGTTATTAAAAGGAAAAGTAATATTATAATGTAGTCTAAAAGCATCTAAGAATAAAGAGCGAATAAAATGGAAACATTTTACACATAAAAGTGCATAATCCTATTAAAATTCAAATCATTCCTAATTTGCCTTCCTGAGATCATGGCGCATATCCACCAGCATGTTTGGTCCCATCTGTGATTGTATCGCTTAAATCTGATATATTAGGGATAAACCAGCACCGCAAGAGAATGGCATCTAAACAATTAAGACCTTTTAAAATACAGTACACCTTTTAAAAAAGACAGATTTCATCCAAATATTGTAATTATTCATATTCAAAATTAACATTAGGGTACCCTTCCTTTTTTCAGGTAAGCGGTACCCTAAAACAACTTTGTTCGTTTGTGACATGAACATAGCACAATATCGGTCGATTAAAGTGGTGGTGTCATGGAGAAAAGAAAAAGTAAAAAATGCCGAATTTTCTAAATTATGGTCTTGGCAATAATCAACACCTATAAAATGATAACATTTTGTTTAAATGTGGAATAATCATACTACAATCTGCTGCTAAAGTTTGCCTTCAGTTGGGAAATCTGGCACCCGTCCACTGCCAGATCGGTTGCGCTGATTTCTGGGACATTTGCTTAAATAAATCATGTTTTAAAAGAAAGAGTCTATTATAAATGTAATCTAAAGCCTCTAAGAATAAAGGAACCCGAATGAAAAATGGAAACATGTTAATACATTAAACTTGCATAATCCTATTAAAATCCGAAGCATTCCTACATTTGCCTTACGTGGATGTGCGAATGTCACAAAGCGTTTGGTTCCCCACCTGTAAAAAGTAGAGCTAAAATCGCACCCATATTGGGATAAACAGCACTCAAAGAGAGAGAAATTGACATCTAAATTAACATTAAGACCTTTAAATTACAAACGCAACTTAACCAGGTTTACAAAAATACCCACATTTAATCCATCCAAAAATTCGTATTACTTCTATCAAGCACAGAAAACTAACTTTTTGTTACGTTTGTGAATGAAAGTCTCAGAAAAAATCAGCAGATGAAAGGAGGTTTGTGTTTGTTAGCAACTGTTAAAAAAACTGTTACGTTTGTTTATAGGGTCTGGCAATTAATAACACATTTAAAAATGTAAAAGCTTGTTTAAAATGTTTGCACTAGTCATCCTTATAAATCTGCTGCTTACAGATTTGACTGCGCCCCGAGAACTGGCACCCGTCCACTGCCAGTTCGGTAATGATTTCTTGTTAAATTGCTTAAATAAATCATAGTTTGAAAGGAAAGTAATTTTACAAATGTAGTCTAAAAGCCTCTAAGAATGAAGAACGCTTAAAGACACTATCAGTGATTTGCTAAATCAGCAAATCGAAAAAATCATCAAAAATCAGATTTTTGCATGTATGTAACAAGTACAGGTATCCTAACATACCCTGCAAATGATAAGGCCAGAAGCAACCTATAACAGGATCGGAGATTTTAGTCATTATTGTCCGAACGGACACTTACTACAACACGTAATTGAATGGAGAATCGTATCTTGGAACACTGCCGTTTTCTTCCTTTTCTGTCAATTCTACAGCTGGAAAAGGTAACTTATGAGAATTCTACAGACTTATCCTTCACTTTGAAGCTATTCCTGCAAATTTAAAATATTTTTCAAATCACTGATAGTGTCTTTAAAAATGAAAACATTTTAATACTCAAAATTGCATAATCCTATTAAAATTCGAATCATTTTAATTTGCCTTCCGTGAGATCATGCGCATGTCCACAGCATGTTTGGTCCCCACCTGTGATTGTATTGCATAAATCTACCATATTAGGGATAAGTAGCACCGAAGACAAATGGCATCTAAATTAACTTAAGACCTTTAAAAATACAACATACCTTTAAAAAGACCACATTTCATCCACAATATTGTATAATTCTATTCAAATTAGCATTAAAACTAACTTTTAGTTCGTTTGTGACATGAACGTCTATCAAAACGGCGGGTTAGAGGTGGTTGTGTTCGTTAGAAAATGTAAAAATTGCCTACATTTATTTAATATGATCTTGGCAATTAATAATATATAAAATGTTAAAATGTTGTTTAAAATGTTGCATAATCATGCTAAAATCTACATGCTATAGATTTGCCTTCCGTGGGAACCTGACACCTGTCCACTGCCGGTTCGGTGATGATTTCTGGTTAACTTACTTAAACAAATTATAGTTGAAAGGGAAATTAATATTATAAATGCAATCTAAAAGCCTCTAAGAATGAAGAACGTGTAAAAATGAAAACATTTTAATACACAAATTTGCATAATCCTATTAAAATTCGAATCATCCTAATTTGCCTTCGTGAAATCATGCGCATGTTCACGCCAAATTTGGTCCCCACCTGTGATTGTATCGCTGATATTGGCCATATTAGGGATAAACAGCACCAAAGACATGGCATCTAAACTAACTTAAGACCTTTAAAACACAATACACCTTTAAAAAAGACAAGACTTCATCCAAAATATTGTATTATTCTATTCAAATTAATATTAGGGTACCCTTCCTTTTTCCAGGTAAGAGGTACCCTAAAACAACTTTTAGTTCGTTTGTGACATGAACGTCTCACAAAATCGGCGGATTAAATGTGTTTGTGTACATTATAAAAAGTAAAAATTGGCTACATTTATTTAATATGGTCTTGGCAATTAATAACACATATATTTAAAACGTTGCATAATCATACTAAAATCTGCATGCTACAGATTTGACTTGCGCGAGAACCTGGCACCCGTCCACTGCCAGTTCGGTAATGATTTCTTGTTAAATTGCTTAAATAAATCATAGTTTGAAAGGAAAGTAATATTACAAATGTAGTCTAAAAGCCTCTAAGAATGAAGAACGCTTAAAAATGAAAACATTTTAATACTCAAAATTGCATAATCCTATTAAAATTCGAATCATTTTAATTTGCCTTCCGTGAGATCATGCGCATGTCCACAGCATGTTTGGTCCCCACCTGTGATTGTATTGCTTAAATCGACCATATTAGAGATAAGTAGCACCAAAGAGAAATGGCATTTTAATTAACATCGAAGTTCCAATTTTTTTTTTTTTTTTTTTTTAATCACAGGTGGGGACCAAACGTGCTGTGGGCGCGCATGCGCATTATCTCACGGAAGGCAAAATTAAGATGCGCGAGAACCTGGCACCCGTCCACTGCCAGTTCGGTAATGATTTCTTGTTAAATTGCTTAAATAAATCATAGTTTGAAAGGAAAGTAATATTACAAATGTAGTCTAAAAGCCTCTAAGAATGAAGAACGCTTAAAAATGAAAACATTTTAATACTCAAAATTGCATAATCCTATTAAAATTCGAATCATTTTAATTTGCCTTCCGTGAGATCATGCGCATGTCCACAGCATGTTTGGTCCCCACCTGTGATTGTATTGCTTAAATCGACCATATTAGAGATAAGTAGCACCAAAGAGAAATGGCATTTTAATTAACATCGAAGTTCCAATTTTTTTTTTTTTTTTTTTTTAATCACAGGTGGGGACCAAACGTGCTGTGGGCGCGCATGCGCATTATCTCACGGAAGGCAAAATTAAGATGCGCGAGAACCTGGCACCCGTCCACTGCCAGTTCGGTAATGATTTCTGGTTAAATTGCTTAAATAAATCATAGTTTGAAAGGAAAGTAATATTACAAATGTAGTCTAAAAGCCTCTAAGAATGAAGAACGCTTAAAAATGAAAACATTTAAATACTCAAAATTGCATAATCCTATTAAAATTCAAATCATTTTAATTTGCCTTCCGTGAGATCATGCGCATGTCCACAGCATGTTTGGTCCCCACCTGTGATTGTATTGCTTAAATCGACCATATTAGAGATAAGTAGCACCAAAGAGAAATGGCATTTTAATTAACATCGAAGTTCCAATTCAATTTCAAATGATAACATTTGAAATTGAATCGGAACTTCGATGGTGTCTTCAGCATGTTGGGTGTAACCTTTTTGTTCAAACCAATCAAATATGCTAGATATCAATTACGATAAGGCTCTAAATTCAATGAGAAGTATAATGGCAACATGGTCGAGGAGGAATATAACCGTTCTTGGACGTGTTAGTGTAGTGAAGGCCCTTGTGTTAGCAAAACTTAGTTATATTGGCCAGATGTTGCCAAGTCCCAGCCCTGAATATATGAAAACGCTATAATGATGAAATCTTTAAATTTATTTGGCAAGGCAAACCAGATAAAGTCAAGCGTGTGCAAATGACACAAAATTATAAAAACGGAGGTGTAAAAATGCCAAATTGGATAAGACGTGTCGTTGAGGGGAACCAAAAATGGAAACGTTTGTTTTATCTATCGACAGATATGGCTCAGATTGAAATCTTTTTTGGAGGGTTGTATAGATTCAAAGAATTGAAAAAAACAAATTCAAAATGATTTCTGGTTTGAAGCATTATCCTCTTGGTGTCAGGTATTACAGATTTTCAATAATTTAAATTTGGATTATAATGCGACAGCTAAGCAATATTTATGGTGGAATGACTAAATTAATATTGGTGGCATTCCAGTATACTACAAACATTGGATCTCAAATGGCGTTCTATTTGTTAACGATCTACTAGATAAAAATGGATGTTTCATGACTCTTGATAATTTTATCAGCACATTTAATGTTAAAACAAATTTTCTCGAACATACCGGTTTGCTAAGATCTATACAGAAAACATGGAATCTGTCAGGTAAAATAATCAAACTCCTAAACCCTCTGATACCAAGGAATGCAGAATTATTATTAAGCAATAAACAAGGATGTATAGTAGAGTTTATTATGATATCTTGATGAAATATAATTCACAGACATTTCAAAGGAATTCAGATAAATGGCAAAACGACTTTAACTGTCATGTTACTGAAGATGATTGGCAAGGTATCTTTGAGTTAAATTTTAAGTTTACAAATGACGTTAAGTTGAGGTGGTTTCAATATAGAATATAATACACAGGATATTGGCCACTAACAATTGTTGCTGAAAATGAAAATTAGACAAGATGACCTTTGCTCCTTCTGTAAAGAGGAAAGTGAATCTTTGATGCATCTCTTTGTTGGGTGTCATGCTTCCTCAACATTCTGGAAACAAATAAAAGAGTGGATCGATGGGAGTACACCTGCCGGTATTAATTTTGATGTTACACCTCTTTCAATAATATTTGGTCTTAATAGAGCGCCAGTACAAAGCTTAATGTTAGTGTTGGGAAAGCTTCATATATATAAAGCAAGAGTTGCTGGAAAAAACCCAAGCTTTCGGGAATTTAAAAAAGAAGCAAAATATTACTCTAACACCAGAAAATATATCGCAACAAACAATATGAAATTAAACGACTTTCAAAAGAATGAGAGGATGGTCAAACTTTTCTTTGTAAACCTATTTTAGGTTATCTAATTTGTCTCGTATCCTCATACATGCATTATGTTTTTAGTAGAGCTTAAGAGTATGTCCATTTAGTATGGTCTGATTTGTTATAAAATGTTTGCTTGGTGATGTATGTATGTTGTGTTGTATGACTATAATAAAAAAAGTGGAAAACACAACTTCATCCACAATATGGCATAATTATTCAAATACATTTAACACAAACTTTACGTTCGTTTGACATGAACGTCTCACAAAATCATGGATTAAAGGAGGTTTGTGTTTGTAGAAACGTAAAAACGGCTCTAGATTTGTTTAATTTGGTCTTGGCAATTAATAAAAAATATCAAATGTTAATTTAGGTTTCCAAATGTTGCATTAATCATGCTAAAATCTATATGATACAGATTTACCCTCCGTGAGAACCTGGCACACATCCACTGCCAGTTCGGTATTGATTTCTGGTTACATTTCTTAAATTATAGTCTAAAGGGAAAATAATATTATAAATGTAATCTAGAAGCCCTAAGAATAAAGAACGCATAAAAATGGAAACATTTTAATACATAAAATTGCATAATCCTATTAAAATCGAATCATCCTAATTTGCCTTCCGTGAGATCATGCGCATTTCCACAGCATGTTTGGTCCCCACTTGTGATTGTATCGCTTAAATGGATCTTATTCGGGATAAACAGCACCAAAAAGTAATGACATCTAACATGTCTAAATTAACTTAAGACCTTTAAAAATAGAACACACCTTTAAAAAGACAAAATTTCATCCAAAATATTGCATAATTCTATTCAGATTAACATTAAAAACAACTTTTAGTTCGTTTGTGACATGAACGTCTCACAAAATCAGTGGATTAAAGGAGGTTTGTGTTTGTTAGAAAATGTAAAAACTGTCTAGTTTGTTTAATATGTTCTTGGCAATTAATAAAACATATAATGTTAAAATATAGTTTAAAATGTTGCATAATCATGCTAAAATCTACATGCTACAGATTTGCCTTCCGTGAGAACCTGGCACCTGTCCACAGCCGCTTCGGTGGTGATTTCTGGTTAAATTGCTTAAACGAATAATAGTTTAAAGAGAAAGTAATATTATAAATGTAATCTAAAAGTCTCTAAGAATGAAGAATGTATAAAAATGGAAACATTTTAGTACATAAAATCGCATAATCATATTAAACTTTGAATCATCCTGATTTGCCTTCCGTGAGATAATGCGCATGCATGCGCGCCCACAGCACGTTTGGTCCCCACCTGTGATTGTATGGGTTAAATCGGCCTTAGGATAAACAGAACCAAAGTGTAATGATCTAAATTAATTTGAGACATTTAAAAATACAACACACCTTTGAAAAGACAACATTTTATCCAAAATATTGAATAATTCTATTCAAATTAACATTAAAAACAACTTAATTCGTTTGTGACATGAACGTCTCACAAAATCAGCGTATTAAAAGAGGTTTGTGTTTGTTAGAAACTGTAAAATCTGTCTAGATTTGTTTAATATAGTCTTGGCAATTAATAACACATATAAAAGGTTAAAATTTAGTTTACAATGTTGCATAATCATGCTAAAATCTACATGATACAGATTTGCCTTCCGTGAGAACCTGGCACACGTCCACTGCCGCTTCGGT
>JAMKCH010046226.1:0-39411 GCA_023653785.1 Ophioderma brevispina | reverse complement strand
TTATACAAAGAACATTTATTATCTTAATCCTTGAACATAGGGTATTTTGATGGAAGCTTTACATCAGGACAAAAATCAGTATTTTCGATTATTTTTAGGGACACCTGATATGTGAAATCTCTCGTGGCACCTGTAACCCTACCTGGCGGGTCAAACGTTTCCATTGTGGAGATATTAATGGTAAAAAGTCCCATATAAACATAAGAGGAGTTTAGGAAGTAGCCCCCCCCCCCCCGGTTTTGCATTGACAGGCTGTTTTGATACACCACCAACCACTATATATAGCCTGCTGACCCTAGTTATTTCAAAAAATCCTGATTAAAATTCCTTTGCAAGGTGTGGTATTTCACACTGAAGAACACCAAATCTAAGCAAATGTGGCAAATGACCAAGATTTGGCATTCGTGAATTTATTTGAATCAAGCATGCCCTTAAGAGGGCCCACATGCTTTTTGGAACGTAATTATAATTACACAAACAGAAGAGTAGGGCCATAGTCGTCTTCATGTAGCAAAGAAAATTTTGATTATCCAATGTACTGTTTCAGCGATACAGCATTAAGCTATTTAAAGTTGACTCAGAGATTTCGAAATATCATTTTTGTGTATCATGAAAAAATAGTCCAATCTAGAAATAAAGATGTAAACCTTAAAATGCACAAATTCCGAAATTGCGATGAATCGGATTGTCGTTGATGCGTGTAGTAAACATTTAGGTGTAGTATAACGTCCCATAGGATACGTGTATAACAAATTCCGGATCCGGAATTTTATAACAAGCGTGATTTTCGATATGAAGGAATTAGATTTAAGATTAGCAATTCACACAGTGATTAGTATAGGGACAAGCATTATGTTCATGCAAAAAAAAACACGATTTTTTTGGAAATTGAGGGCGCCCTCTCCGGAAATCTCTGGGTCGGCCTTTAATTACAGCCTGTTATCCCAAAAAAAAACTATACAATTCAAGATGAATTTTTTTGGCCAAAAATTAGTCTATCATGGAGTGTACTGACTGATTCTTTTTAGGTTGTTCCCGATTCATGAGATTTTAGTTTGTTGTAATTGGGGGGTTCTGTTCAGGAGTTATGGCTAATTGACAGTTGAAAAAACCTGTTGGGGCAGTTCGGCTATCCTGATATAAAAAATTGCATTGAAAATAAAGCTTCAAGACATTCCCTGCTGAAAATAAATAAAAAGTAGATATAAAGTGCTGCTTCTGTGATGTATAACTGATTTATAATTTTATAATGTCGCAATGCTAACAAATACATGTATAGCATTACGAATTCAATTCCAAATAGTCTTGTTGTCTAGCTTGACCCAGGTTTCAGCAAAAGGTAGAACCCTAAAACACCATTGTTGAAAGTAGAAACTGAGACCTTTTGAACACAACGCCATCCTTCCTTTATTGCTCTTGTTGAACACTGCTTCCTCATCATATTCCTCCCATGCATCTTGGAGGCAGTGGGACTAAGGAAGGGGTAAATGTACCCCAAATTAGAGCGTTGTCTACACATTTGTCCCTCAAGAGACTTGTAGACTGTACATAGTTAGCAGTAACGTAACAAATCCCCAAATTCCAAGAAAAAAAATTTCATATTATGGTCCCCATGAGAGTGGAGTCCCTCATTTCCACCACACATAATAATTTTTGTGCTTTCAATGAAAAAAATAATCTATTGTAGTTCAATGCTGAAAATAATTCACTCCTTGATTGTACAATATTATTGTGTTTTTTGAAAAGTATTTATTCACAATGATGATACACGCCTTAGACCTTAGTGTCTTGGACCTAAGGTGTGGATGAAAACTGCCCAAGTGGGATTTTATCATTTATGTTCAACTGGACAATATCTCCGATTAGGGTCAATCATTGGATGGAATAAAAGCGAGGATTTAGCTAGGATCTTGTCAAAATAAAGTCAAATATCTGGCACAAATGCACCAATTGTATTTTTTCATAATTTTAGTTTGATTGTATATTTTTATTGGGACAGTCTGTGTAGATTAATTGCAGCAAGAATGCCCATTTATTGGCCCACATGCACTTTTGATCCCATTATGATTCACCACACAAGATGTATGGCAATATTAGTCTTTCAGAAGCGAGGAATTCTGCATGTACTGCTTTAGCGAGACAGCAATGTATGCATTTAATTAGCTTCATTTGCATACCTAATACAATATCTGTTAGCGGGGTTATAAGAAGTGTCCCTAGCCCCCTGGCTCTGAATGTCTTCAGTCCATGTCCTACACCTCTGGCTTCATGCCCACTGCTGCCAAACTGGTACATCCTGACCCTTGAACTCATATACCTAACAATTAGAATCCCTCTCCTGATGCTTGAGGACCAGCACATCATTCCATGTGCTGTCTTCAAAGAGGCGTGCCACTAACACAACATATCTCCCTTTACAGTATGTACGGAATATTTCAGTGTGGTCTGTAGTCAAGTTAAAAGATGACACTCACCCAAAACATCAAAAGAGCATACAGAGTGTATCTTTAAGTAGTTTAGTTCTTCACATGATTCTTAAAGATGATTTTATATCATTTATTGAGTTATATTGGAAGTTTGGACAGTTTTTTCAGGCTTTAGTTACAACTTTTTCTTAGATTTTTTCTGGAACATTTCTTTTATGCAAAATTAGTTTAATCTGATATTACATCTATTACTAACATTAGTTTAGACCTGCATGCACTGTGAGAAGTATGATATTGGGTGGGATTTTAGAAATTTGTAATTTTATAGCATTGATTGATTTGCTGAAATTTAATATTATTTTTCGCTTACCAAAAACTAAAAAAATTAACTTGATTGGGAACAGTACTCTGTTTTCACTACCAACATTGTGCATGCAGGTTTGATATTTTGTGTTTTGTGATGTTCCTTATAATATGGATTGGTATATGTGCTCGATGTCATTTGGGGCAATCAAGCGTTGTGTACAACAGCTTGAAAAGGCATGTGACCTATTGCAAAAGTTTGTTTTCCTATCGAGAATAAGGAATATCACCCCTTGATGTAAATACTAACAGTATATTTAAGAAAGTTAGGAAATTTGTATGTCATTTTCTGTGCTTTTTTTCTGAAGACCTTAATCGCAGTCAGTTTTTCGAACAAGAGTAGGGTGTAAACCCCCCTGACTTTCCCCTGTTCGGTTGGCCCAAAATAATAGGGTGTTGAACTGTATCTCAAACAACAAGTACATAAAGAACAGAAATGACATACAAACACATTAAAGGACAGAAAATGACATACAAGCACAGAAAAGGACAGAAAATACATACAATTACAAAGAAGACGGGGGGACAGAATGAGAGGATATGACATGAACGACACAATACCATTGAAAACTCCAAAATGAGGGGGGCTACCTGGTATAAATAAGTTACGATATTCATTAATTCATTAAAAAAAATAAATTACATAGTGGGACTTCAAATGAAACACTCCCGTATAAGGTTTAGAAGTGCGCACACCACTAAATCAGCCGCATTTCATGTATTAAATGTTTTTTTAATCCGGTAAAAAAAACAGCTAATTTTTTTTGAGATGTTTTACGGTCCTGTGGGCGAGTTTGTGAAGAGCTTAGTGCCATACGATTAATTTAAAATTTTGATTTTCACGGAAAATAGGCCCCTCGGTGATATGAAGAGGTGAAACAAGTTTACAGGCTCGAAAACGGGTGGAACATGGCACGGTCCGGCTGTTTGGGTCCTCGTATCTGAAAAAACGAGTCGGAAGACCCCGCATACATGAACATATGTTAACGTTTCATCGATTTGCAATCCTTGATATATAACTTGTATGCCAAAATATTGCCGCTTGTTCGAAATCTCGCTTTCAAAACGGTTAATTACGTTATTCAATGGGGCGTTATTTACTGGTGTGCGCCCTTGCGGGTGAACTGCTAAATCGAGCTTGTTGTCATCAAATGAATATGCCGGTTCATTTATCCGCTCGCTTTCTACGGCGATTTTTACATTTCTGCGCCATAAATCCTGCGTAAAACCAGCTAAGAAATAGCGTATTATACGCCATACGCCTAAAACCGGCTGGTGCAAAGGTTAGGTAAAACTTATTGCCAATAAACCTGCCAAGTGTAAATATTAGTGGTATGGATATAATTTGTCTCCGGGGCAGTAGAAAAACTAACGGTTGTGGATTAGAACGTGTTAACCTAACGGGGTTCTGGGCTCTACGCGACTGTGGATGTAGCAAATGTTGCTACCAAAACAAAATCAGTAAACGACAGTTCGGACATCTGCTCGCGAGAATGGCTATGCCTTCGTGCTCTGTTTTTGATCCATATGAGGACCCATCTTCTTTGTCACTACGATGAAAAATGGCTGCAAAAGATTCAGTCGGCATTGGTAGGATTCGATTTAATCTCAGAAAAAGAGGCAGAGAGCCACTTCTACTAACTATGGGTGGTTAAGAGTTACAAGATTTATTTTTGACACTCTGATGATACTGGCAAGATGACAGATCAAAACGGCAGTAGATGCCCTAAACAAGTATTTCCACCCAAAAAGAATGTTGGTGTACGAGTCAATAATCTTTCGACAGACAAAAAAGAGGAACACTGAGAACATCGAGCAGTTTTGTTGGTACCAGATTGAGAAAGTTGTCAGTCGACTGTGATTTCGCCGACCCAGACAGAGAAATACGACCAGATCTTTCGGATGTTCGTCAGAGTCCACTCAGAAAACGAGACTTGAAAAGGAAGCGAACGCTGGCAAATACTTGAACTGGCACGTCCCTTGAACTTTCAGAACCAAGAAAGATCGTGGAGTGTCATCAGGGATCTCCCAACAAGGTACAGTTGAACAAGATGCAGTCTCTGGGTGCTAAGCCAAAACAAGGAAACAAACCTAAAATTAGGCAGAATGGGCTAAGAACTCACACAATTAGCACTGGTTGCGATTTTTGTGGTTTTGATTGGCCAACATGACAGAGAGGGCCCTGCAAAAGGCAAGGACTGTAAATCTTGCGGTGAACTTAATCACTTCGCCCGCTGCTGTCCAGGGCCAAAGTCATGAACTAGTACACACCACAGGATTAAATAAGAACAAGGAGACGTCTACAGGTAGAAAAGGAGAACAGTAACCGTAGAAAACACAGAGGCAGATCACAGCGATCTGGAAAAGTAAAATCTGTGGAACAAACTGAAACAAATGGTGACACCGACGAAAGCGGTTGAGCACTATGTATGTGCCGTTGAACAACAGAAAACACACAAGGGTGAAAATTGAAACAAAACAGACACTCCCACACAGGTAAAAAATGTTGAAAAAGAAAACAGACCGTCACACAGGTGAAAATGTGAAAAACAAAAAACAAAATCAAAACAGGTGAAAATGTGGAAAACAAAACAGAAAATCACACAGGTGTGAAAATATGGAAAAGAAAACAAAAACACACACAGGTGATGCAAAATTTGGAGTCTGGAAAAGAGAACATCACAGACAGCAGTGATAGAAGATATAAACGCCACTAGTTTGTGCAGGACACCGGGTTGTCCCCAAAACTTGTGGTGAAAAAACACTTGCAAGGAAAATTCAGGATGCTAGAACAAAAAATAACAAACTCAATTGATGAAACCTAATATAACTCTCAAACATACCACACTAAAGAACCACGCCACTAATAGGCCTGTTATACCTCGTCTACCTGAGCCCTTTTTGTAACAAACAAACTCCCGGAAGGGGGGGGGGGTGGGTGGTTACCACCCCCCCCCGTGTGTGTGTGGATTTCGTTAATGAAAACCCGATTCCGGTAAAATTTGGTACCAAAGATAGATTAGAGTTTATTATTTCCATTGGTACCAAAAATGAAGTACTAACATCCCCATTATGAGTCACCATGGACGTCATTATTGAGGAAAGTCGAAAATAATATATAGGGTGGAGGAAAATTGGATATTTTCGCAATTTTTAGCGACTCAAACACACTATTATAGCTTAAAATGATTTCTTTATATTACAATAGTCATTTCTACGGTGTCCGAACGACACCAATTTACACAAAAATATTTTTTTCCACCAAATGTAATTATTTACATGCACAAAAAATTTATTTTCACACTCTGAATGATTATTTACACACCAACAGAAATTATTTTCACACAACCGGAATTATATTCCCCACAACAATTACATTCACACACCGGCATAAATTTTGTTATTTACCACTCTCAACTTGATTAATTTACACACAAGCAGTAAGATTTCCCAGCACAATAATTTATTGCACAACACAATAATTTATCGCACAACGCAATACTATAATTACACAAACAACTCCATATTAATATTAACAATGCAATAAGTTAATACACAAACAATTTTTTACACACTGCAATAATTGGTTTACTCAATGCATATTATTTTTTTCTTTCTGGTGAATTGAGTTTCTTCTGGAATTTTTGCGCAATGCAGTAATATTGTTATTTACACAACGCAAAAATTATCACTACAACCAATAATTTTTTAACAACAACGCAATATTTTATCATATCAACGCATAATTGTGACACAACCAATAATTTTTTACACAACCAATATTTTTTAGACAACGCGATAATTTTTTACACAATGCAATAATTTTTTACTAACTGCATGAATTATTTTTCACAATACAAAATCAATAGCACACTCCCAGATTTTTTTGCTAAATGATATAATATGTTACCCAACGCATAATTTATCATACAACAAAATATTTTTTTGACAAAACACATATTTTCTTACACAACGCATATTTTTTACATACGTAATATTTTTTTTCACAACGCAGTAACAGTTTACACAATGCAATAATTTTTTACTCATTGGCATGAATTTTTCACAATACAAATAAATAACAACTCCGGACTTTTTGCGCCATGCAATATCTTTTTACAACAACTACTAATAATCATACATGGAAGATTTTTTACACAACACATGTTTTAACACAACGCTATATTTTTTACACAACGCAATGAGTTTTTTTCCCACAACGCAATAATTTTGCATCACACAATGCAAACGATTGTTTTTTTTACTACTCACTCAGGAATTAATTTTCACAGTCCAAAAGATATCATACATCCTAATTTTTTGCGCAATGCAATAATATTTACACAACGCAAAAATTATCGGGAATAAATAATATAGGGAAGGCACAGGACTCGGCAAAGTGGTGGCACCCAATGTGAGTGGTTGGGTTGCGCGCTGATGGCTGAGTTGTCAAGCATGCGAATAGTGGCAATGTGATTTGTTATGTGTAACCTTGCCACACATGCACAGTGGCTACACCCATTATCCTCTTTGTCTTCCCTTGAAGCCGGGGCATGGTTCCAATGCCCCCGGCATGTGAATTTTGCATAAGCTTCGCAATTTACCTTCGTAGTCAACTTCCATCCTACTTTGTTGAAGGGCCACTCATCATCTCGCACGCGAACGCATAGATATAGACAAGTATACACGTGGTCTTATGAGGGCAAATTTAATGTATCGGCCGGGGGGGGGGGTGGCGTTAAACGACCTCTCATTTGGGCAATTGGGAGTTCCAATGGTATTTTGTGGATACTGCTCGTATATTTTAAAATAATAGAGCAGTGGGCGCGTGCGGCGCCAACTTCCTTTTTCTGGGGGCAAACGGGGAAGCAAATGACCTTTTGGGGGGAAAAGTGAAATTCGAGGGGGGGGCAAAACATCAACAATTTTGAGATTTTTAACAAATTTTGGTCAAAATCAGTGATTTTTGCCAAATTTGGTTATTGTTGCCTAAATTGCGCTGTATTTTTTTCAAAATATCTGTCTTTTCTTCTGTTTCTCTGGCTGGGGGAAAACTGGGGTGCAAGAAATACGTTTGGGCCAATTTCCCCCAATGCCCCCCCCCCATGCCCCCCTGCGCCGCCACTGTCCATATGGGGCAGTAGCGGTCTCTGTCTCAAGTGACATTACATATCAGCCCATCCCCTGGATATCAATCATAAAGCGTCACTGGCACATTTTCACAAAATATGAAATGTTTTCAATTTGCTCTCAATGATAGTCTATAGCCATTGGAAGAACACTATATTTTTAGCACATAAAAAGAACCTAGGCCTATTCCAAAAGTGATAGGGGGCATTATTAAAGACGAATCCAATTAACTTTTACGTTGCCGTGACTTTAATCATCAAATGTGTCCTATTACATTAATATCACAACTCGGTACTCACTCATTACTGAACTACAGCAGGTCACAGACCGGTCCAAACAAGGTGGATGCCGTGGATCAACCCTGTGGAAAACTCAAAAAGAAAGCCGTATGTTTGAGAAAATACTAAAAACGCATATTTTGCCCCAAAAATTTTCAGACATCCTACACAAAAACATTGAATTGTATAACTTTTTATTTATGTTATTTTTATTTTATTTATAAGAAGACAAATTTATCTAGGAACGGTGTTCTCATTTTTTCTATAGAGCTAACTTGTGGAAAATTATTAAAAAAATGTTCACAAACTGTGATTTTTCTTTTCGTTCCAAAATTCTGAGTACATATTGGAGAATATCTTAAGTTAGGAAAAATCACAAATGAAAAAATTGAGCAAAAACGTTCGACAGAAAAACCGATTGCTATCGTCGGAAATTAAACTTTTACCTTTTACTTCGTAGTTTTGGACAGAGATGAAAATGAGTGCCAACCTTCCTGTCACGCAAAGAACAAGCTTTGGAATGCCTGCAATAAACTACAACAAACAACCACTTATGACAATCTGTAATCGCCCAATCACAATTCACAAGCTGAAATTCCTTTAGAGCCTGGTGTAGAGAAGTATCCTTTTCTATGGATTCGGAGACCGGACCTGAAGAAAGACCTACAGGTGACTTGGGATGCCCTACACCGCTTATGCGAGTTCAAACATATCCTGGCGTGAGCACAGACCAAAGCAAAGATTATATGGAGATATCCCCTCCAATATTCATTCTTCTGTTGCCCCAACGCCGTGCACGATTTGCCGGTCCTGTCATCGTGCATTGACCAAGTTATTCTCAGACTCACATGTTTGAAGTTACCATGCCAAAACAAGGGGTCGTCGCCCTTTACTACATTGATGTAACTTGCTCGAGCCAATTCCAGCCGGGATCCATCTTGACATCCCCCCTAATGACAAACAGGGACAATTAGCGCTACATGGTGACAGCATCTCGGCTGCGCCGTTTCAGAATAGATAGATGATATATAAACTCATCCTGAAGTAGTGAGAGATCCTGAACAAAGCGCGTAAATTTGACAAAAAGGCCTAAACGGTCTGAATAAATAAAATGCGGAAATTTGGAGTAGTCCATTTTCCTGAATCAGGACATTTCCTGACAATGACATCCCTGTTTTGATTATCTTGTCTGAAAATTTTGCCAAATTTACTGTGAAAATTCCAAACATTGAGAATCCTATGTTTTAAGAGTAAAAAAGTGACTTTTATTTATATTTTCGTTTTTACTTCCATATGCGTTCGCGCAAGTTACATTTAAATAAATACGCGACCGCATCATTACGCCAGCAAAAATTCCCACACCATAGCGAATAAACTTCCAACCCTTCACAGTTTTTGCAATAAACTAAACTAATACATTATTATTTTTAATCTAAACATCCCATTTTTTTATAGGAATCATCCCTATTTGAACTCTCCAAATTGGGGCAAAAAAAACATCAGAATAGGATTTGGAAATTTCAAACAAATCTTGAAATAATGCCATAAAAGTTCTGAATATTTCCCGTCCTTCCCGTTCCTGAGCCTCCTGTGGCTTTAAAAGCACGATGAACTTCAAAATTCGTCGGTTTTAGAGGAGTTAACCCGGGGATTAACCCCGCTGTAAAATAGTATATTCCATAACGGTCATGTTAGATTTAAATATTTGTAACCAATAGCCTTTGTCAAGTCTTTGTCCTTACCGTGCGCTGTGCTTAAGAGCGCCCTCTACCATTGAGTCTGTGAAAAAGACTAGCATTCAAAGGTTCCGCGCCGGTTGTTGATGCCGGATTTTGATTTACTGTTGCTGTTTGATGCATCCTACCCCTATGCAATCGTCATGTACTGCATGTGAGGTCGCTATTACATATCTGTGAACAGAGTTCTGTGACCATTTTGCGGGACTCGGTCCATCCCGTTATTATTGTATTGCGAGATAATTTTTTTGGCGGGTGTGTCAATATTACTGCATGGCGCAAAAATTCCCGGTAGGGTGTTATTTATTTTGTAGTGTGTGTAAAATAATCTGAGCGTGTTATTAATTCTTGCAATTGTGGTGTGAAAATAAGTCACGGAAGAGTGGGTTATTTGATATTTGTATGTGTGACACAATTCCCAGTTTGTGTGTTATCAATTATTGCATTGTGCATATATTTTTGCATTGTTAATAGAATTTTGCATTGTTGTAATATAATTATTGCATTGGTAATTTATTAATTGGCATGTGTAATATAATATTGCATTGTGTTCAATTATTGCATTGTGTAATATTTGATGTGTAACTATATTATTGCATTGTGTAATAATATTGCATTGGGTAAATATTATATGCATTGTTGTACTAGATCATTCTGGGTAAATATTCATTGCATTGGGTATAGATCATTGCATTGGAATATTTAATTGCATTGTGCATATATTACGGCATTGTGGTAATATATATATTGCATTAGTGTAATATTATTGCCTTGTGTAATATATCATTGCATTGTGTAATATATCATTGCATTGGTGTAAATTCATGGCATTGTGGTAATATATTATTGCTGTGTAAGATATTTATTGCAATTTGTCATATATCATTGCATTGTGTAATAAATTAATTGCATTGTATAATAAATTATTACGTTTGTTAAGAAATACAAATTTTTGTTCGTGTACATAACCCATGTGGTTGAAATAATTCCTGGTTTGTGTAAAAAATCAGGCAGTTTGTGAAAATAATTTTTTGTTGCGTGTAAATAATTAATTTGGTGAAAACTTTGATGTAAATTTGCGTCGTTCGGACACCGTACATTTCCCAGCAAGTAGAGTCAAAACGCATGAAAATCTGAGTTTTCCATACCTTTTTTGTCGAAAATGAAATTTTTCACTGTGTGGTTCTATGGAAATGGCAGTTTTGCTGACAATGCGAACTTTCTGACTCATTGTGACGTAATGCTGAGAATCACATGTTGGGTACCTTTTGGTATCAAGGACAGAGGAGGACCATGCTATCTATTGTACCAACAAGTGTATTTGATTTCCTGTGTTGTGTTAGCATGTGTCGTACTTACTTCTCTTCTCTTCCGGAGGGGGTGGTTACCACCCCCCCCCCCTATCGATCCCTTTGGGATCACCCTTTATCTAACCTATAAGCCCCGTGGAGGTTTTTTTTTGATATAAAGGGATCGGAACATGTCGATTGGACAATTACTTTAAATAATTGGCACCACAAAAGGGGTTTTACAAGCCCGGGGAAAAAACCTAAAGGGGGGTGGTTGGTAACCAAACCCCCCCCCCCCGTCGTAGACGAGGTTAAAGCCTAAGAAACTGCTGAAGAGTTCCCGTGGCAGATTGATGTATCAAAGGTGAAGCAGACCATTTTCTTGTCTCGTAAAACATCTTAGACTGACCTGGTGAAATTAAACATACCGGAGTAACCGGGTGACTCTGAACAAATAAGCATACGGAGAATTAGCTAATGGGTTCAATGAATTGGGAAATTAAAGATACACAGATAGACTTACACATAGACAACTGCGGAACCACCAGTTGCACCGCGTTACAGTAAAAACAACCATTACAACTAAGAACAACATATTGAAGCAACACTCAAAGAATTTAGGAAGTATGACATCATAGACACAGCAAACACGCCTTGTTACAACAACTGTTTACACCGTGTATGTAAATCAATTTCGGTAATGTAATAACCGACCACCGTTATGTAATAAATTTTTTTTGACGTGGGTTATGTAATACACGCGTAATGTAATAAAAATTGACGCGTAAAATGGTGATAAAAAAACCCTTGACGCGTAATGTAATAACATTTTCTTGTATGTAATAAAAAATTGACGCGTAATGTCATAAAAATTACGCGTTTTGTAATAACATGACAATCTACTTTCAAATTTCACTAATTTTCAATGAAATGAAATTTCTATTCACCCGAACCGGCGGTCCAGGCATGTTCTCACGTGCGGACTAAAACGGCCTGATCCTGCACTTTCCGGATAACTTATCCTACCGCACCCCGGTAGACTCTGGTTTTATAACTTAAAACACTTGTAGTGTTAACACTTAGTGTATGTCTTGTGGCACTCCCGTTGTGTGTATGGGGTTGGAAGTGGGGTCATGGGTACCCTTCGACCCTGTTTACACCGTGGGGGGGGTTATATAATAATTTCGTGTAATGTAATAAACCGACGTGTAATGTAATAAATTTTGACGTGTTTATTAATAAAACGGGTAATGTAATCAAAATTGACACGCGTAATGTTCATAAAAAAATTGACCGCATAATGTATAGAAAATTGTGCGTGTAATGTATAAAAAAAATTGACAGCGGATGTACAAAATTTACACGTATGTATAAACATGACATTTTGTATATTTATTAGTTTTTACTAGCAGGCCTAGTGACTCCTAAGATGTTTGCGACTTTATGTGTTTGTGAGAGAGGGTCTATTTGTGTGTGGGTGTGTTTGTGTGTGCGCGGTGTAGCGTCCGTCGGTTCGTCCGTTTGTCTGTCCCAGCAGTATTGATTGCGAGTTTATTAGTCTTGACTTGTGAATCTTGGTGGAATGGCTTCGCTGCTGTGACTTAGTCCGTTTTGGTTTTACAAGGAATCACCGCCCCTGAGCCGTTGGGGTGGCCTTCCAACAACTGTACACCGTTGATTTTTAGATTTAACTAAGTGATGACGTGTCCTGTGATGACCCCCCCCCCATGGCCCTCACCCCCTGGTGTTTTGGGATGGGAGGGACAACGGTTACACATAACTATCCCCGCATCGTATTGCTTAACTGGCTAAGTGTCTTTCCCCCAGCCTTTTCCTGTCTTAGCTAGGTTCTGCAACAGATTGCACGAGTGTCCTAAATCTGATCAGAGATTTCAGAATATTTTTTAATATTATTAAAAAAGTCAATTAGAACTGAAGATAGTCACATAGAATGCTCATTCCACAGTTGGAGATGAATCGGAATTTTTCGTTTTGATGCGTAAACATTTAGGTATATAGCGCCTTTTCTAGCTGTTTGACACAAACTTAAATTGCAGTTAGTGGTGGATAAATACCAATTTCTATGCCTAAAGATTGAGGTAGTTACATGCTTGCGTGTATGTATGTGGCACACTTAAAGCGCCATTTTTGAACTTAGTATCTACCACGGTTCTTATTAACAGAAAGAGCTCTATTTTAAACATGACAAATAGTCATACTTACTGTTTTAATTAGTTTTGTACACACTCCCTTTTTTGCGGTGACAAAGGTTCCTATGCATTTTCTAATTAACAGGCGATGGAGTTTGATATTTTTCTTGAAAAGATGCCGTATCCAAAAGGATCGACAAATACAAAAAATATACGAGTCGGAAAAAGGATATCGTTGGCCGTGACAAATTTTTGCGGGTCCCGATAACGCCCCTGTTATCACTTAGTGTATTTGAAGCAAAAAATAACAAATCTCACAAGTAGCGGATTTTTTTGTTTTCAGGTCGTCTATTTTTGCACAGGTAAAAAAGTGTTTACCACCATAGTTTAATTGCTCTCCTCCCAATTAAATATCATTGCCTAGAAACTTATGTCACACTCCTTAATGCAAGGGTGCCAAGCTGCGGCCCTCGGGCCTTTGCGGCCCGCTACAGCTCGGCTGCGGGCCCCGAGGTACGTCCCAGAAAGAATAAAAGCATAAATATCTTAATATAATCGATTTTAAAAAGATTATTTGAATTACTTTATTTCCTCAATCTGAACCGAACTTTTGAAACATCGTTGGTAAAGTAGTCCAATGTCATCAATCTGACACCAAATTTTTCTAAAATTGTAAGAAAATGAGCCACTTTCCTCAAAATAAGCCAAAGTTTTTCAATTTGCTAAAGGTCAACAAAAATGGAAAAAATGGTGTTTACATTTATTTGACCCAATCCTGCATATCTGGCTTGCTATGCTCCCTTTTTCGGCAATAATTGGTATAGGCATTGGGTCCTATTTCAAACCTTTGTAGCTCATCATAACCCAAACTTTGAGAGTTCCGGACTACGTATTTGCGGCCCGCAATAGCTGTGGGTACAACCAATGCGGCCCCTGCGCCAAAAAGGTTGGCCATAAAACCCGGTCCAATGCAAACTACCATGCTATCAGGTTGTTCAAACTTTTAATGTCTAACCTTGAAAAAATAACAAACTTTTTTTTTTTCATTTGGTACAACGGTTCACTCAGTATGATTTCTGTACTCTGCCAAAGTCAACATGTTGTGTTACCTATTATAGCGAAACCGTGCATGGACCTAAGGAATTAATTAAATATATCCTCTTCATTCAATTATATAAGTAGTCTGTAAACTTGCTTTGTTTTCGATCTGGTCACTTGTTCCACATTGATCTAATCTTCATTTGTGTCAAAGCTTGTCAATATTCAAAGTTGTCCTTGAACTGGAATTCCCGCTGTTCTCTGCCTCAATTGCCTCTGACCACGGAACCTTTTGGTCAGCACAAGTGAGTTTACTGCAATATTAGGTGTGGGCAAGTTACAACTTAAAAAAACCGAATGGATTCTGTGGCCATTTTTTGGCTCCTGAAAAAGAATCTAGAAACTTTTTTCACTGAAGATAAATTTTTGGGTTGGTTCCATGGTTTTAAGTTTTGTACATAAATTCAATTGGATTTTGAGTTCAATTAGTTATTTGCCAATATTCGCCACATACAAACTAATGTACTACTCTGCAACATGCACATGTGCTAGATTAATCCTCCCTTTGTAAAACCATAGGTTTTCAAAATAACCAAGTTCATGATTTCCAGAATAAAGAAAAAATTCTTTACCTTGCAGAGGGCGTGTAGTCACTCATTGCCCAGTTACAATTTTTCACCTTCTGTTTTAAATTAATTTATAAAACCAGAAATACACCTCTTCACACACGAGTTGCCTGCTACTTATTATTATTGATACAGGCAGTCGCCCCCAAACCAAGTTGCCCCCATGCCAAGTCGCACCCACAGTAAACCAAGTCGCCCCCACAGTAAACCAAGTCGCCCCCGTGCCAAGTCGCCCCCATGCCAAGTCGCCCCCACAGTACCCAGTCGCCCCCAAACCAAGTCGCCCCCCCTCCAGTCGCCCACAACACACACCAAGTCGCCCCCCCCGCCGCCCTCCCCGGCGGCCCCCCCCCCCAGAACACAGTCCTAGAACTGAGCACTAACACCAACTCGCCCCCCCAGCACACACATCCCCCCAACACACATTTGACAAAAACCCACTCTGTCTCATATAATCGAATATTTGGAGGTATGCGTTACAAAAATATGGAGGGTCGCGCCCACCGCAACAACTTCGATTTCGGGTCTGGTTTAAAGAGGATGTGCCCGATTTTAATGATATGAAGGTTTCATCTTGATAATTGGCCTTCCCGCCAAAACCCCAGTAATGTTTCGCGCCGATATTACAATCCTTTCATGTGAAAGCTAACGTGATTTTGTAAGCCCCATACATTACTGTGGTAAAATTCATATGGTCGCCAAATTGGGGTACTTTTCGCTCATAACGTCCAAACCAAACATCCTTTGGCTCTAAGATTCACGGGTAAATGAGAAAAATCGTAGCTTTCTTCTTATATCCAAAATGTTGACCACTTCCGTTAAAATTCTTGGGTTTCTGGGGACGAGGCTATTAGCGATCGGGCCATGGCCTTTATGTTTTTATTATATTAAAAACTCAATATCTTAGTTTCTGAGCTGCATATAATACGCAAAAACTCCAACAGCAGAAGGAATTCTGTGTCCACCGCAAAAACTCACGATTTCGGTGTTTTCCATATTTTTTTTACCAGTTTTTATTTGTATTTAAAACTCTAATACTAGAGTGTCTGCGTATAATATGCGAAAACTCCAAAATCAGAGGGTCCCTTTTCCCACCACAAAAACTCCGATTCCGGTTCTCCATATTTTTTTTAGTACTTTTTAATTCAAATATTTTTTTTATTTAAAAAATGCTTCCCTCAGCCAGTGTAGCTGGTCCTTAACGATGAAGATAGGCACACTACGTGCCAAAGGCTTCTCTCCGAAACAAGAAGTATCTTATGTCAACTTTAATGCAGCAGTGAACTTGTAAGTGCTTGTAGCCAATATAAGAAAAAGAGAGAAATGCAATCTTTTGTTGCACCGTTCCTAGAATTCTGTTGTGCTCTTGATACTGTCTCCCATCACGTTCAATGCCTTTTGTTTATTGTTTTATGACTTGCAATAGACACTATTGCTTTATGGCTGTCTCTTAAGCACACTTGAGGTTTTGGTTAATAACTTTTGTGTTTTATTTAATATATTTAAAACTCCAATGTCGGAGTTCCTGTGTATAATACGCAAAACTCAATTTCGGAGACCGCGTCCGCTGCTAACCTTCCTTCTGATTTCCCGTATTTTGTACACCGATTGTGCAATTGTAGCTGTCCGCAACCGGTTTACGACAGTCTTTTCTAATTCATAAATTTCATTGACTCGAGAATTTTTTCTCGGGCAGATTCTTGTTTAATAAAATCACACCACATATAAGGGTGATAAACAACACATATTTCATAAAACCTAAATTATCATTGAGTTTCTCATTAGGGAACAGACATGTTTTGATGATGGAAAATGACGACAAACAATTTTTTGATGAGCGGAAAATTACGCCATTTTGTCAAAAGTAACATTTCCTTTAAGGTAACTGCCAAATATCAAATACCTTTAATCTAATTTAGCGGTTATTTGTTCCAAATCCAGATTAAAATATTTATTTGAAGCAAACAATAACCTTATTTTTGGCAGTTAAGAATGTTTAACGAAGGTCTATAATTGTGACTCAAGTTTCCTACTGAAAAGTACAATGAAATGAGTCATATGGTGATTGAAATTCACATACCTGCACACGCACATTCATTAAAATTGAGTGGCGATCTTTAATTTCTTTAATCACATCATCAAAATGAATTTTTAAACGAATAGAATGTCTTTTGAGAAAATATTCCTTGCTTAAAAACAATTTGGAATGTACATTAAAGAAGTTGAATGATATCATAGGAAAATGACCCCCCTGTAGGCCCTCTATCCAATCATTCAGGAAAATTAAAATGATCGGATCTTGAAAAGGAATGATATTGAAGACGTCACGACTTTACTGGCTCTTTATAATCCTAGTTCGAATCTTGTTCATCTAATAATTGTTTATTACCATCAATACACTGTCTCGTGCTAGCGTCTTTTGTTGTTATCTATTGTTTTCCCGTGCGCTATCTACTACGAATCGGGTTCGAGAGGCTACCGGGGTTTATTTTTAAATAACAGCTCTAGAGCTTGTTATTTTTAATAACATGACACTCGGAAAGTCGGGGTCACAACTGAACGCGCCGGTCACGGTAATGGTTCTAGAAATACAATGTCCTGACATTAATATACAGCGGCGCGATCTGTAGATATACGATGGCAAACTTAAGATTCAAATTCTATGTTCAAACTATGCAGCGTATGTATGTAGAAATATAGATCGGTATGCTACCTGTAAATAAACTTTAAAATTGATTGCTCTTTACATCAAACATTTTCTCATAAATGGACATGACACCAATTTTATTATTTTTTTTTTACAACACAAATATATTATATAATCAGAGATTGATTTTCTACTGTCCATTTTAAATGTGTATGCGAACGGCAGATTCCTTTAGGGTAAATGTCCAAAAAGACAAAAATTTAAACAAATAACACAAACCCTCCTCCATGACATTAATATTTGACCAAACACTGGGTTAATATAGAGGGGTACCCCCCTAAAAAAAAACAGACCTCAATCAGCTTTCAACATCTTGGGATCAAGCTTGCAGAAGCTCCCCATCCGACGCCGTCATTTCCATTTGAATCAATGCTGCTTCCACCATGTCGGCATCACACAATACCCATAAAGATACGTACATATATTAAAATAACTAGAACCAGTGGAGGTTCACCCTATAAAATTGGATTATTGTTTGTTTCTTCATCTTCAACACCCTATGCAATTGACTCAAAAAACACTGATAACTCTTTGTATTTCCCTTCACGACTAATCAATATTTTACATGATGAATAGGGTAATAGTCTTTATTCCTATAGGCCTTTTGTTGATGTATTTCATTCAATTTAACTCCAAGGATAAAACTTAAAATACTGAATATTTTTGGCTTCGTAATTTAGCAAAGGCACTAATCATAAAACCGATTGGCAGTTATAGCTTATACTTAAAGCTTAGTCCACTCCGAAGGTTAATGGATGGCCAGAGCAATCAATACAACCCAGGAACATGTTTTTAAATATTTAAATTTTAATTTTGCCGACAAATTATTTCGTTATCAATCCAATTTTAACATGGTTTTTAACCAAAAATATTGGTTTGGTAAAATTTATTTTTATATTAAATCTCCAGATACGTGTAATGCTATAATCAATGTGCTATTATGGCGTTCGTAAAATAACAAGCTTTCGCGCTTGCCTTGGTTAACATCTGTCCTAGCGGCCTGCGGCCGCTCGAGGCCAAGTTAACCAAGTCAATCGCTCAAGCTGGTTATTTTCACGAACGCCAGCTAGCTCATTGATTATCTATATCTTACCAATAATTGTACCCTGATTGACCACTGATCACCCATCCCAAACAGATTCCACGGTTAGAAATCCGGACTATAAAGCAAACCATGTTTAACTTTTCAATCCATTGATTCGTTAGGGTCCAAGCGCAAGCTCTGATCACCCGCTTTCATTTTGGAGGCGACTTTTGGTTTGAAAAGTACGCCGAATCATAGTCAAAAGACAGTTAGTAAACCATACATTCTTTCCATTGAAACTGCGCAAAAAATCAACTTTATGGGCCACGAATACATCTTACAAGTTTGAGGAGGCGAGCATTGGATCAATATTTCAAGTAAACTCATAGGGCCTATATGTTAAACGTAAATGCTTTATAAAAAGGGGAAGAGCGAAAATTGTTTGCAGGTCGGGTGTTTCAATCGTACAGTAAACGAGAAATATGAAATGGACAATAGGATGGAAGAGGTGGGCCATTTCTACGATTTTAATATATATTGCATATTCCCCTAATTCCTTTAATACCAAAATATAATTTAGGTATTCTAGTTTTGCACTTGGGTCCCACTTTTGGAATCTGTTTTATGGAGAGTTTACCTTTTCTGGTATTTTATTATCCTTGTGTATTTGCCGGCCGACCCCACGTTAATCAATCAATCAATTTATTTTGTGTTCATTTCATCAAACAGAAAAATACAAAAAATGAAATGATAAAAAGTATTGGAAATACAAAAATTGAAAAATTAATATACAATTAGGCTATAAGTGAAATTTACGGGGTCATATAGGCCTATGTGGTGCTTTCAATGTAGTTGCTTGCAAGATTTACTTTTTTAGTTGTTTCCTCCTATTTTAGATTAACTAAACATCACCGTTTTTAACAAATCCCTATCAATTTCAATTACCATTTAAAGATTCCAATAGTATTATATTTCATAAGAAAAAATCAATTAACCGCATCACAGAGCCTAAACTTAATATCGGAATATTTGAATGAAGGCGATATTGTAAGTGTGGCATTCCTTTTCAGAGATTATATACTAATTGTTACACAGCTATGAATGTCCGGTTATGCTATGGTTTTTAGGACTCTGCCCTAAACCACTGAATATTAAGGCCACTGGTTTGTCTCAATCGTTTTTAACTCATTTAATTACTCATTGATGGATATCGACATGTCATGTCATCACTTTGCATTCCTGATCTACTTTCCATGGACTGCCATTTTTGCATTCTCGATTCTCTCTACGGAAGACTTTCGGACTTTTAGAATAGTTTTCCAAGTAGTCCACTTATATATTCCGGTCACGAGATGTTTCAGAGAGAGAGAGAGAAGGAACGGTATCTTATATTGCAGAATCATATTAAGGTGCGTGTTCCGATGTACCCGGAAGTAGTATTCATTTTGATATACGATGAAAGGCCGTGTTTTTCTCATTGTCGCCTGAAATTTGAGCCTTAAATCCATTCATTCCCACGATATAAATAAAACGCCGTATTTTTAGGTTAACCATGGATATTAGCACAGTAATTGATATGTGCTTTGCAATATGCTTATATTGCTTCTAACCATCAAAACCCCAATTTTATTATTCTATATTGCAGTTTCATAGTAAGTAACACCACATATTTGTCAGAAGTAATTCCTAAAGAAATGCCCCAATTAAGGGTTTAAGTCTGTGGAACAAGGGGAGTCACACGCAAGAGCCCACGCACGAAAACGCTCAGCGTTCCAGGTAAAACCTCCCGTTAAACTGTAATATAATTGCGTTATATGCATTACGGTCATTTCTGTCCTTAGGCCCGAGAATTTACCTTGTTCTAAAACGTAACCCTGTGCAATTAATATGCATGAAAAGTCCATCCACCTCTAAATCCGAGTAATCACTAGTTCTTCCCTAGAACCACAAGCAGATTAATCGTAAACGGCTCTTTTCAGAGCCACCAATAAAGAGATATCTAAGGTATACTAAAACTTGCTAATTTTTAGTAAGTTCTAATAGTCCAACGAAGTTGTAGTACTGGCCTACCGGTTTACAGACGGAGGAAGACAACTTACTAATACTCCAACGAAGTTTGTTGTACTGGCCTGACCGGTTAACACTCTTTAGGACACAACTTACTAACACTCCAGCGAAGTCTGTAGTACTGGCCTGACCGGTTACAGACTTCGGAGAAAACCTATTATACTCCAACGAAGCTTGTTGTACTGGCCTGACCGGTTAACAGTCTTTGGGACTACCACCGCGCTAACCTCCACGAGTTTGTATTACTCCTCGGCCCTGACCTGTTTACAGACTTTGGGAGACAACTTATTATCCTACTCCAGCAAGATTTTTTACTGGCCTGACCGGTTAAAATGCTTTGGGAGACAACTCACTAACCCTCCAGCGAAGTTTGTCGTATTGGCCTGACCGGTTTACATTCGGGGACCCTTGTAAATACTCTACTCATCCAATAATTATTAATCTACTAAAATACTCGGTCTAATTGGCGCGATAAGTGTCCTGGTAGCCGTCTATGGTGTAAATCTACGCCGTACATCCACCTGTAATAGTTTGGCCTGAGGGTAATTATGCAAAGCAATACTCACTTATTACGAATGGCCTACATAACAATACCAATGAAGAGATCTCGAGCCCGTTGAGAAAGATGCTCAACCCCTCACACCCCAGCAGCACAACTCATCTCACAGCAACACTGGAACCATCATCACCAGCACAACCAGCAAAATGCGCACAAAACACACAAAAAAACCAACAATACAACATACCCAGAAAGTGAACACATACGATCATACTAACTCGACAGATACCGAAGAGACACTAGCACTTGTGATTTTCGAGAATCGCAGCACACGCATCCGAATCTCAATGTGAAAGTTATCAGGACACACACAGGGCAGCGCCTCATCTCGCCCAAAGACACATCAACAGCAAAACACTTCAACCATGACAGCATCATCAGGTACGAGACCCGGGACAGACCATTCCCACTACAACAGCGTCTGCAAGACTCTCGTCAGCATCCTTACAGGGGCCAACACATCACCGAACAGACATAATGACATCATTCCGAGGTCCTAAAGTGGAGCGTCTCACAAAGTTCGACCCACAAAGACCGCACAACATACAACACAAAAACATCCTGCTCATGCACATGGGCAACCGGGACAATACCAAAACAAGTCCAACCAAACGTTTTGGGACACTCGAGATCCAGCCTTTGATTCCGGCGCCTACCAGGTGTTACCAGTGTCAGCGGTACGGCCACTTTGCCAGGGATTGCCAATCCAATTTCATGAAATGCGGATCTTTGCGCAGCCACCACGAAACAAATGTCGTCTCCTCCGAAACGATCAAACTGAGAAAACAGTCCAGCCAAATGTGCTAACTCCAAGTAAAGCACGTTGCAGCTTCAGCACATGTCCATCCGGCGTGGCGCGACGATCCGCAAACGAGTAGAAGCAATGAGGCCAAAGCCGATCTCGCAGCGTCCACAAAAAACCAACACAACACACATGTCAAAACAAACCACCACAATCCATCGCAAAACACGACCAAGCAAACCCACCAACAAAGACAACCACAGTACACCTACAACCGGTGGGTAGAAATGTCCGAAACAAACCGAACAAACAAACACACAAACCACAGCACACAAACAAACACCGAACAACAACACACAACCAATAGCATACCACACACACCAACAACAAACACACAACCGACAGCACACAACACAACAAAACCCGTCAACACGACAGGACCGAGAACAATCGAGATATTCACACACAATTCTCTCACACAAGCATGCAGTCACTAGACAAATCTTAGCATCAGACAAGTCAGCACCAAACCAAAGAACACTCTAAACTTCCTCAAACACCATCCAAATCCTGGAAAGAGGACTCAGAAGACAACTGCGGTAAGAGACATCAACCGGCTACATTTCAACTGCCAAGGTGCAAACAACAACAAACCAGCATTGAGCACGAAATTCGTGATTGAAATTCGATAATTATCTGCCTTCATGACACACGCCTAGCACCCAAAGTGAAGACCGTGCAAAATCAAAATTTAATCTTTCGGACTTTGATATACACAATATCATCCAACCAAATCTGATAATTGTCATGGTGTCTGGACAGCTATTAGCAGGTGTCTCCCAAACCAAAACGTCAGTTCCAATTTCAACTTGGTCCCAATACCGAAACACTCAGCGTACGAGTAACCTCCAATCATCCACTGTGGATTTGCCTTTGTAAGCATCACATCCCATACACAAACTCATTCAGAACATCTGATAGCTGCCACGGTACAAACAGAATGGGCAGCCATCGCGAGCATCCTCGAACTACAAAAACACAGCCGGGCTACAACATCGTCATCGACACAGACGCCAAGGATTGTTCAATCGAAAACAATCCGCAACCCACATCGGGACAACAGAGCATTGATAAAGACATTCAACAGACATAAAGACAGCAACACATTTCAACTTCAACTGGGTCCCCAGCACATCGCTTCCGGGCAACGCAGAAGCGGACGTCGCAGGTAAGCCATAAGCGGCACTACGAACCAGAACCTGACATAATCATAACCACACAGTCGCGCCACACAGAACACTTTCCCACAAACAGCACATCACGATGGCAAGATCACATTCAATAACAATGTCAAAATCAGTATCTTTGGAGACTTCCCTTCCCGTCACAACACACTGGCAGCAAACCAACGCACTCAATAAATTACCAAGACGAACTCTCAATCAACCTCACTATCAACAGAGAGAATCAAAGCTACAACTGCCAGACAAATCATAGATCACTTATATACATGCGTCTACTGCGATCAAGATATACAATGTCACCATGTTCACGATCTCACTGAATCCCAAGAACAACACACTTGCCAACAACTACTCTTCAACATCTAAACCAGAACAACGTGTAAGCAACAACAAAGCCCCACTGGCGATCAACATCCTCAAAACGCAAACACTACACCAATACCAAAGAACTCCAACATTACAAATATACAAACCACAACACTAAATAAACAAAATCAAGTGTAAACTAGTAACTTTCAAGTAGTCTTTTTTATAATCCAGAGGTCAAGCAATAGTTTGCAATGACCCCGGCTCCAATGAGCAAACCATGAAACTTAATGTTTTAATCTGCATCACCAGGAAATTATACTTCAGGTGACTAACCATTTATTTAATTTCGCGCGATCATGCATCCACACGAAGTTATCACACTCCATTATTTATTGATTTGCTAATTGGGTTGCTTCAAGTTTTGATTATAAGGCTATGACTCGTCACAGTCCGGTTTTAGCTGATGTATTTTACTTAGTTCTACCTGACAACAATGGCCCGCCTAGTCGCTAAATGTAAATGCCATTCCAACATTTTAGAATCTATTGTGATTATACATATGAAAGTAGAGACGAAATAAACTCCACTGTAAATCGGCAACATGATTTTTTTTAAATACACAGCATTCCATCATGCCAAGATTCATCGACGTCCCCACGTGCTATTAGCAAATGAGACCTTATACCGCGATGAATGTTTTCATAGGGATGTACTCGCATCATCTAAAATAGAGCGGTCCTAACGAAAATGTCATTCCGATTAACAGAATGCGCCTTATTTGCTCTAATTTAGGGTTGCATTGCGAACAAACGCCACATACTTTTGAATTTCAAACTCTCCTTGTGCAACTATATGACTGCCCTGATCCAGCCTGCATGCAGCGACAACCTAAGTTAAATATATACGTATATTTCCGCGGAGATCACAAAGGCCCGCCTATTCCTTGAAACGTACCCACATTTAAATACAAACACACATCTTGAGTTGGCTTAGGGTGAGGTATTAGTGCATGAGCCGTGGGCGGTGGCGACTTGGTGTGAGTTGGGGGCGACTTGGTGTGAGTTGGGGGCGACTTGGTGTGTGTTGGGGGGCGACTTGTCATGGGGGCGACTTGGTTGGGTGGGCGACTTGGTTTACAGTGGGGCGACTTGGCATGGGGCGACTTGGCATGGAGGCGACTTTGTTTGCATGGGGGCGAGTTGCATGGGTCGACAGGTTGGGGCTGGACCTTGACCAGGTTCCCATTAGTTAATAATAGTACCTATCCACACATCACATGCCCACACCATACCATTCACAGGTATTATTAGCAAGTTAGGTAACTGGTTGCAAAGGCTGACCTTACAACAATAGACTCCTCGATTTTCACTCACCTCACAAACTATATGGTTGTTCTGGTTGCATTGCCCTTGCCTCAATTGAAGAGAGTTTGGAAAAAATATATTTTTTCTGCCATTGAAATAAATTGCGATATTTTTTTCTTTGACAATTATTTGCTTAAACCTAAATGTCACGGTTAAGTGCACCCTATTGGTGAGTTCAAAATCCAGGATGAAGATCTTGAGTGTTGTTTTCCAAAAGTAGCAGAAAAGCCTCATAGACTTCATGTACAAAACTTAACTCCACGGAACCACCTAAACATTTATCTTGATTGAAAAAGCTTGCCTGATTTCATTTTCAGGACCAAAATGGCCATAGAATTATTCGATTTACAAAAGATTGTAAAAAACTTCATACTTGCCCCCCCTAGCAATAAGGCAGATGCATGCAGCATTTGCCAATGGTCAGTTGAGATACATTCATAGTTTTGGATAAGTTGTAAATATTCAACTTGACACCAATGAAAAAAAATCAAAATTAAAACAGGTACATACTTTCAATCTCTTCTAACAAAAAAAAGTTTGTTTGCATTAGGGTTCGCACTCGAGTTTGATTTAGCGCCTTTTAAAAACCCTCGTTTTTTTTTTATTGAAGAACTGAGATTTTTTATTTTGACAAAAATACCTCACACAAGAAGATTTCATTTACAAAAACAAATAAGGATTCCCATTGTATTTTTGTTTTAGATTGAACTAATTATTTACAGTAAAATATGTATGAGTTACAATTTAGTATGGTTGGAGGATTCCTGGGGATTTCATTCAGTAATGTCAGTAAAAATATCCTAGTAAATCAACTGGTAGCAACTCTAACTTTTGGTACTCTGCATTTTCTGCATTCTGCAAATTACAGACACCAAAATATTACAGTCCATCAAATTTAAGTACAGATAGCCTAGGCATATTGGAGCACAACAAACAAGCAGGCGTTTGTTTATTACTGCTATTGAGTTTTTAAATACAATGTGTGGTGTCCCGCGGCAGCTCATAATCCAGTGTTCAAATGTGCAACAAGAGATTTCACATGATGATGGTGTCCCTAAAAAAAATCGAAGTAACGGATTTGGCCTGATGTAAAGCTTTTCCACAAAAATATCTCCACTGAAAGGATTAGCTCAAAATGTTCTTTGTCGTACAAAAATGTAAATCTATGTTTCGTTTATGAGCAAATACGAAATTTCAGCCTATATTTTTATATTGAAAGATAAGCATCACTTGTTTTTCTAGAAGGGGGGGGGTAGAACGGGGGATAAACGGTAAGGGGGAAGGGTTGTGGGGAGGAGAGAGGTTTGGGGGAGAGTGGGAAGGTGGAGCAGGGGGACGGATGGGGGGGGTGGGGAGGGTGGGGGAGGGGGTAGGGGAGTTGGGATTTTTTTCTCTCTTTAACGACACTTCTGTTGCCCAAATACAAGTAAGAAACCTATTGGAGTGTCTAATCTATATGAAATTACTATGGTGACACAATAGTGTGGGTGCCTCAAAATCTCTCTTGCACCTTTAAGTGATGGTAAACAAAATAGGTAGTATTATAGACTCCAACTAAGTTGACTCTATTAGTTAGTGGTTTTAGACTGGCACCAGTTGACATAATTATTGTGTCTATATACCTTTTCACACTGTAAGTAGATTTCAAATTTGTGAAACTCCTTGGCATATTTCCATGGGTGATATTAATATGAGGGATTCAACAATCCCCGGATCCATGAGGAGACTATAGGCCTTCACAAAATAATGTGTGTCCATAGTACAAAAGTTACTGTACAGATACATGTCTGTTATGAAGGACTTAGGCATGTTGTCCGGGATGTCCAATCCGCTTTACGCTAACCTTTAATACAAGGTTGGCCCATTTTTTGGTGGCCAAATACAAACTTAGTTGTGGTAAGTTGTGTGGCTTGATATAAGAATGCATTATTTTTCCCCATGCTGTGGTGATAAGGAATGATATTTTCAGTGTTCAAGGGTTAGCGTGTTCCAATAACAACGTTAATAAAGATTGCTGTTTGTTTTCATCCTGGTACTTCAGTTTGACACATCCAAGCTATCTTTAGGTGGAATAATGTCTTTTAAGGTCAAACATTTATTTACTAGCTACATATTACTATACATTTTATGAGTACGTACCACAAACTTTTTTTACCTAGTGGCATTAAATAATTCCTCTTATTACCTCTCACGGTGAATGACAGGCCTAAAACGTTTATGAGTCTCACTAATCTGTTACTTATAATATATTGGGAGTTTGGATTGTATCTAAAAGCGAACAAAGCATATAGACAAGGTGTCATAACCTGAGGTATCTAGCTTAAGTTGTCTTCATATTACAAAACGTATTTTTCACAAGAAATTACAAACAACTTCTGCCCGCTCTCTCAGAGATTTGGGCCGGTGTTATAGAATCGTCCGTATCAATGGAACACGCGGCCCGGTATCAGCCCCCTCAGCTGAATAATGCTTAAACCACCAGGCAAAGCCATTACCAAGACTTGTGATCTGCTAAGAAGAAGACAGAGATAGATGTATTTGCGATAACTGTCATCTACGCAAAATGGCGGTGTTTCGGGCAAAATACGACCAGGGCTAGGGACAAAAAAACCCAAAACAAAGCAAACAAACCAAAAACAAGAGATAAAATAGCTCATCTTACCGCTTCGGGCCCTATGGCCAACACTTCTAGTTCTCTTCATTCAAGATTCCCAACATGGAAACTTGTTTACTTCGAATTTTTGACACTAGGAAATGTATAACCGCATTATTACTCTCTGTGCCAATATAATCTGTTTAGTGCAACTATAATCCGAGATCCTAGACGAAGATTCTTCTATATTCTGAAACCAGGGGCAATATCTCTAGAGCTGTAGTCGCTTATAGCTAGTTTTTGCCAGTGATTGTCTTGTCTGTGATGATATTGCAATGCATGGTTGCTACATTTCAAATGACTGCAAGTCCCCCCACTTTCATCCCTTATTGGTAGATTATTAACAAGACTGGTGTATTGCATATTTGTTTCTTCTCTTCTGATGGCGGGGTCGTGAGATAATTTCTATCAAAGGGGATTGTAAACTCATAATATTTTTTGCATAAATTATAATGCCTTTCCCCATACAATGAACTGGTGGAAATAGCTGAGTTTCATTCGATTATTCGATTCGATTCCTTCATGGAGAAATCACAACAACTTTGAAAAAATTCCGGACCCGGAATTTTTGTTACATACACAAATGTTTGCTACATCAAAACGAAAGATGAATACAACTTTGATTGATTGATTGATTGATCCGATCGATTTCAATCCTTGAAATTGGGCATTTTAGCCGACTATCTTAAGCTTTGATTATTTTCAATTAATACGCAAAAAACTTATATTTCGAAATCTCCGAATCAGCCTTTAAATGTAGGCCATGAACGTCCAAGTCCGGGCGTTGTGAAATATATGTATGGCGACCGCAATGGCGTTTCCATAAGGGCTAAGTGCAACAATGGAATCTGCATCCTTTTGCATTCTAACTACTGCAACAAGAAAGCTGTAAAACTTTGCAGAAGGAAATGCCAATGCAATTCCTTTTGATTATTTCCTTTTGAATTATGAGAATTAAATATCATCATGAAGCGCATATTCAAACAATTACATTTATAGCTATTTGAATATTTCAGAATTTGGTAAAAAAAACCCAAAGATTACTTTTCGGCCCAAAATTATACGAAATTGACACATGTGATTACAGAAGCATTTTCTTGTACAAAACGAGGTAACACTGCAGCATGTAAATAGCCTGCGTCCCTTGGGCTATAGAAAGTGATATCTATCCACCACTAATTGAGTTTAATTTTGCGTCGAACTGCTAGAAAAGGCTCGTAGAATGACATATTAAAAGTAAACAAATGGAAAAAGGTGGCACATACAAAAACAGAGGTGCAGGTTTTTGTACATGGGATCAAAAATAAAAGTTGTCTAATCATGACAATTTGTTCACCGACCTGTGTTATGATGTCTCGTGGACATCAAAGGTCAGAAATACCTTACAAATACAAATAAATGAGCCTTGTGCACAAATGATCTGAATTTTATATAATAAAACAGATTTAATGATTTTTAATCGGTTTGGTTCAAGAATTTGGTATCTCCAAAAACAATATTACATATATTAAAAATTACACACAATTAGTAAAGGTAGGATACTTAGAGTTCACTAGGATCCTGTGTTGAAAGCGTTGCAGTTCAACGATGATATGTCCTCACAGCGAAGACTCCAAAAACAGCGCATAAGTTCACATAAATACCCATGGTATATTCCATGCGAATCTTCTGAGTCTTGAAGGTAATTTTGTCCAGCAGTTCAAGACGACAGGGTTTCCCTCGACGACACTAATATTCTGCAATACAATCCGGGTATTCTACCACCATCAGTCTGTCGCTAAAGTCCTCATATAGGACCACAAACTGGAATCCCTTTTTGCTTTCCAAAACTGAAGCTCTTCTGGCTTAAAATACGACAACAGACAGTTTAATTAGCTTTCAAGCTCCGGCGGTCTCCAAAGTATTATAAATCCTGGCACTATGCTCGAACAAATCTACCATTATTGTAGATTAAAACAAGCTATAACTATACTGTATAGCTTCCTGGTTACTACTGCTGGCCCCTGAGTCTTTCAATGACACTATTATTTAACTTCTCACAGCTAGATTCCCCTTTCTAACAATAATCATTACATCATCATCATGCATAACCTAGCACTGTCAAATCAGATTTCACAAAATTACATCATCTGAATTGCATCATTTCACATTTATAACATCATGGGGGAATCCCCAGATTTTGCAATATGTTTTTTTCGGGGTTTTTTTTAAAGCATAAACAAGTTGACTCAGTTTCTAAGTTTACATCTTGGGGAATTCCCATTTCCCTTATTGTGCAATCTATCTAGTTGTAAATAACAGGTGTGAGCTCAATATAGCACTTGGGAACCCCCTGCTCTCTTTTTTTTATCATAAACAAAGTACTTTTCCCGTGAGAAATCTTTTTCTCAAATAAAACTAAAAATCAAATTAATATTTTTAATCACAAAAATGGAGGTATTATAACACTAGGCATACTTTTGAACATGAGAAACCATATTTACCATTTTAAATTTTTTAACATCCTTCAAACCAAAATGTGGCAAATTTTCATATATACCTAAATGCCTATCATGTACGTTTTTATTCATGCTTCAAATCCAAGATGGTCACTAATATGGCCTTTGCCACTTTCAACATGTTCAATAGGCAACACTGGAGTTTTTTCTTAATAAATGAAGCAACTATAAACTTGCACACAAAAAAATCATTCTATCATTTAAGTTTTGTAAACATTAACTGACACATGTTTCTACATATTGTACATGTTATTCGCATTATGAAATTTGATAAATGAAGAAACTAGTTAAACACTTTTGGATACAAACTCATTTTATCATTTAGGTTTTGTAAATACGATTGACAAATAAAAGAACCAATAATATGGTCATTTTAGATTTGAAGCATTTTACATTTAACAAAACTGGTAAATATATATATCTTGCATATATACAAATATATTGGCCTTTTATTCACGTTTTTATCAACATTTTCCAATGTTCCTACAATATAAAAAAATTAAGTTTTATATTAGCTGATATCTTGTTTTTGATTCATATTAGTAAAAAATTAAATGGTAGAATGAGTTTCTTATGTTAAAGGGTGTATCTATAGAGGCCTAGTTGCTTCATTGTATTCAAATTTCCGAACGCGTATAACATAATGTAGGTATGAAAAATAACATTTTTTTTGCTATTGATAGTGCTTATAGCAGCGAAATTAGTCGCCATCTTAATTTTGAGGTATGTTTTTTTAAACATAAAATGGTAAATATGAGTTCCTTTGGGTCCAAAGGATGCATCGAAGTGTTTATTTTTTTTTAAATAAAAATCTGATGACATGGATCTATGTGAAAATCATTTAAGAGATTACTATAGTAGATTTCAAAATAAGTGAGACCTCATTAAGTTTTAGGCCTGTCCATTCACCGGGAGAGGTAAGAGGTATTATTTTGATGGCCACAGGTAAAAAAGGTTATGGTACTCATACAATGTGTAGTAATGTAGCTAGTAAATAAATGTTGACCAAAAATAAATTATTTCACATCTTAAGATAGTTTGGATGTTTGAATTGAAGTATAAGGATGAATACACCAGCAATGATTTCAATAAACATTATATAACTTACTTTATAACATAACTTACCTTGACACTGCAAAATATCATCCTTATCCCAGTATTGCGAGAAATAATGACATTTTTATTTATCAATGCACACATAACACATCTAAGTTTTTATTGGCCTTCAAAAATGGGCCAACTTTGTATTAAGAGATTAGCGCAAAGCGGATTTAACTATGAATGAAATTAATTCAATTTTTGGATTTATCAGGACCACTTAGGATTATCGTTGAATCGCCCCATATGCTCGTTCACAAATGTTTGGTGGTATACGCTTTTTTGGTTTTGTTGTAATACAGTCAGTGTGTTTTTAAAGAGACCACTGGCACATTTGAAAAATAGTGCGCCCTCAGATGTTTTCAAAATCGATATTTTGGCATCGGTTGTAAGGCTTTTATTACAAAAGCCCTCACCCGAAATGACTAGACCAAATCAGATTACTATGGGGTAAACAGAACGATTTTTTAATTTAACGTCGCCGGCGACGTTAAATTCAGCAGACGGCGAGAATCGACGTTTAAAACAAGAACACGCACGCCGTATGCATGTTTCCAACGCTAATGCACACTGTTTGGATCGGTCTTATAACCTTGGGTTTAATATCTGTGAGTAAGAGTCAAAAATATTATGTAATATACAAATTGTTTTTTTTTTTTTTTTTTTTTTTTTTAAAAGTTGGCCTATATACAAATTACGGAGTCTTTATCCTCATATCTGTCCTTATCTGTTTTTGGGGTATGTTATTTTATGGGTAAAATATATCTCTGTTCTTCCCAATGGCCTAGTCTATCATTTGAGAGCAACATGAAGAAATTTCATATCTTTGTGAAAATGGCCAGGGCGCTTAAGGTTGTAATGTTTTGCGTTGTGTATCTTTGGGCGAGGGTAGCCTACGGGCTACCCGCGCATTCGCTTGGGTTTGACCCCTACTTTCATAATCGCAGTGCGGTTTATATCTTAAATCTACATGTATGTTAGTTTATAAAATGTTGTGCCATTTTACGTCATAAGGAAGTACTCAATAAGTAGGCCCAGCGAAAACCTGACGTACATTTATAAAAAGATTAGTAATTCAAAGAAGTAGCAAATCCAGGGCAATATTAGCGGATTTTCCTGAGGGAAATTTTAAAGTGATTTGCTGGTTAACAGCGCCGTCTTAAATCGTTGTGCGTGCATTGAAGTAAGGGTGCTTAAACGTTTTGGCACCACAGCAGCAAAGTCATGGGGCGATATCAATAATAATAAAATTGCTGTATTTGTAATTACTTGAGCCAACGGATGAATAAAAACTCCTATTTCTTTTAGTGAGTGAGTGGTATTAATTAAGAAAATCTCAAACAATTGTCATATCGTGTCATTAAGGAAAAAAATATTATCCTTTTAAACTAAAAAACCTTTATGAAACTAACCCTAGTAAATTATTCAAACATTTGAAAAAGTTAACAATATTTAAACAGATCCGCCTCCTTCAGGAAATTTTCACATGAAGAGGCCTAAATCTTGAAATGGGCTTCAATCTGGGGCGCTATAAGATTTTCTACGAATAAAGCGCATACTCAACGCACGCAAGTAATACAGTTTCAAAGAAAAGGCACAATCACAAGGAATACACCGAGGGACTTGCTCACCTCTAAGCAAATTAACTATGGGTCATAAAGTATGAACATTGGTTGCGTTGCGATAATACAATCTCATCCCTTCGTCAATCAACCTGAACTGCCGCAGCTCCAAACAGTTGGTTGAAAACAGCATTTATTATTAGAAATGAACCCACAGACTTGCCACCTATTAAATGCGGGTTATTATTCTTCTATTATCAGTACTTACGGTGGCCACCATACTTGGTATATTTAGCATTTGTTATAAAAATATAGTTGGAAGTTGTTTCTTCTGTCTTCAAGTTTTAATACAATTGTTACCCTCCCATAAGTTACTGAATAGGTAGTTGTCTTAAATTACCAAAAAACAGCAAGAGGAAGCGATAGTCCCAACTAACTCCAAGTTAAACCACCACACCAGGATCCAAATTGATTCAACGAGGACTATGAAGAATACTAAATAGACAATATAAAAAAAACAACAGTCTACAGCGATGTGTGCTGGTAAAAATAAAAAAGACATCGAACAGAAAAAACAAACATAATTTCGACACTATAAAAAGTGTCTTTTCAGACAACAGGGAGGTGGCACGCCATCAATTGATATATTAAGAGTGCTAACGCAGTTGTGATTTTTGACACCCATCTTGGATTTGAAACATTAAAGCAAAATGGTGATATGAGTTTCAATGTTCCAAAGTTAGCAAGTATTTAGAGTATTTTAAATGTATGTTTTCTGCCCAATGTTTCTATAAAACTTAGGTAGATTGTCTTAATACCAGTTTTAGCTGTGATAGTGACTTTCGGCGGCCAATATTGGCCGCCATCTTGGATTTTAAGTTGTTAACAAAACAAAAAAATGGTCAGGTTAGGCTCCTAGCACCACAAGATATAGACTCATGAATTTGAATTTTTTCTCATTTTGATTAGTGTTGATGCAGCGTCATAACATAGCTTTTTGGCGACCATTTGGACGACATCTTGGATATCAGGTTACATGGTAAGTTTTATTGTTTATATGAGGCAATGTTGAATTTAGCTGTTTTTGAACTCTTTGGTATGAAAATATGGATAGTCGTCCAATTTGGACCCTCAGCTTGTGTTCAGAATACCGGTTAATACCGGTGATTTTGGCGGCCACTTGGATTTGGCACTCTAAAAACGTTTTGAAAACATGCCAGATATTTTCCAATGTTAAACCCAAAACACCATGAATGAAGAGGAATTTTGCTTTTAACAGAAAAAAAAACCCACAACTTACTAGTAGGCAACAACTATCAGGTCATGCTGATTAAAAATAATTTAAAAGTTTGCCCTATATGTGAAGTTGACAATAGCTTTTAAACGGGAAAAAAACGGTCACGGTAATTCTAAGGGGTTTTTAGAGTGCTTCGATTTCAGTTGCTTGAGAGCTCAAGATTGCATTGTGCAGTGGAGTTAGGACACAATTGTAATACTAACGGCTCATCATGAAAAAAAAATCGTTATTTTCGGCGGGACAGGAGTAGGAGGTGTGTTTGTTAACGATCCATTTATACCATTGAGAGTTACACTTTCTTTTTTTATTTTTAATTATCTCACAAGTACAAATGTAAACATTCACTTTAAAAAAAAAAAGGGTCATTAAAAAAAAAATTGTTGAAGTTGAACTTAGGATCTACACCATGCACGGTTTTATCTGAACAGAACGCACATGCAGAAAGAGCTCTACCCGGTATATGTCCTCCCCATCAAAAAAAAATCACAAAAATACTAGAAAGTGTAGTAAAGGTCGTTTCCAGGCCCCATCCATTATTTTATCGAGGCCAGGACAAACAAAACTCATATGGGGTGGTGGACAATACGTGGTGCATTTCTAATTTTTCCGTCCGTCCCCCCTGGGTCCGTCAATCCGTCCGTCCGTCCGTGTCCGTTCCGTCCGTCCGTCCGTCTCCTTCCGTCTTCCGTCCGCCGTCCCCGCATCCATCCATCCATCCATACATCTAGTTCTGGAAGGCGAGTTAAAGAAACAACGTCAAGTCCCACTGAAACGAATTAAGTCGAGTAAGATATTAAACCAATTAAAAATGCTAACTCGCAACACAGACTTCCTTGAAAAAAAATTAACTTGCCACATAAACTTCCTTGAAAAAAATGAACACGCCACACGCAGACTTCCTTGAAAACGTGTTTTGTTCGTTGCCCGACATTGACATCACATCTCATCTATAGACCAGTTAACAGCAATGTTTGTAAACATGTTAGGGCCTGGTATCTTGAAATAGGTCGGCCTGACTGTTACACACTGGGCAATTGTATCTGTTAGAATTTTAATACTATGCGCCATAACGATTCGCAGGAATGGATTCGCAGGCAACAAAAGAAGTGACGTAGGATGTTAACTGGTCTATATTGCATTTATTTCGATCTCTTTTGTACCCTCTGCATGTCCGTCTGGTCGTGCTGATATATAGTTTTATATATATATATATATGATATATATATGAAATCATCCATGCATCAACCAGTCTGTCGGGATAATCGAGGGTTTAGGGCAAAAAGGCCCCATCTGCAATAGCGGACACCTGCTAGATTGGCACGTGATAGAACGTAATAAGATCATCACAATAACCAAATGGCAGCTATTGTAGATGGAGCCTCTTGCACTAAACCCTCGAAATATACTTCATATTCTAAATCTCTTTAAGAGAAAACCTATTTTGGCTTAAAAACAACCAGATTCAGGTTAACCTTTAATGCGGCGCACCTTGGGTTAAAATCGAGTGCACTCTCAAAATTGCGTGTCAACCATAATTTTCACATGTTTGTTCTCATGAAGATGCAAAACCACACGAGGATAATCGATTAATCGTCTATTCTATCATCAATACCAGCAGCCTGAAGTTTATTTATTTTCCATTGGTTCTGTCACTTAACACGCATAATTGTACCACAATAACAAAAAAAACTCTTTCTTATAGACCTTATAGGGGGGCGGTAGGACATGCCAACCTAGTAATAGCCAAAAGCCGAATTAACAAACTGCCTCAACATCCGGCGTAACTCGAGTGCTAATTTCGTGTGTGTTTTATTACAAACTCAGAAAAACAGGGCGAAAGACAAAAAGAAAAGACCATTCTCACACAACACCCCCCGCAACGCACACACACCCACCCACTAACCAACCAAACCACCCACACCACCCACCCCCACCCACACACACACCACACCAGCACACCCACACACAACCCACACACACACACCCAACAACACACACACACATACACACACACAGCACACACACACACACAAACACACACACAACACACCATTCCATCGAATTGATTGATGAAAACAACCACGGGGGCAGGCTCATCTGTATCGTTAAAGGTCCAGGAAAGCAAATAGAATGATGTGGTTGTGTCAAGTCTACAAGGCAGGGGCCAGAAAGCATTCCAATATTTGGGTTGGTGATGACATCATTCGTGACTATTGATTTTTCAGAGAGTAACATAAAATTCCAGGGAATGGTGTGAATCTATCATTGGCCAACTGACTGAAACATCAATAGTCTTCACTAAGGGATGCTGGTAAGTGTATTCTTTTTTCGTGGCCCGTTATTGGGAAGGATGCCTCGTAAAGTTTGGACAAGGTTATCATTCATTTCCTGGGACCTTTAAGGTGACATCTAGCAGCAAAAGCCGAGCAAAAGTCTTGTGCCTTTTCTGTTCGATTGTGAAGTAGAGGTAAGTAGACATGATTGTTTGTCTTTCAACCATTGGCATGTCAGCTTTGGTGGACTTTCCAGACAATGTTGTGACAGTGAGCTTTACAGGGTAAAAAACTATACTTCTTACTGTTGAAGCTACCATCTGAAAGTTCCTACTAAACTTCAGTTGTCATATTATACCACCCCTGGCTGATCTTTTCAGCACGGTTGAAGTCTTTTCTGCGAATTTGGCCTTTCTTTTATCCCTGTGGTGTTGTTTTTTTCAGTTCTGAACAGGCGCGTTCTTCTTTGCTGTACTGTTAATCTGCAGTTGTCGTTAAACCATGTTTTGTTGCCACTCTTCCAAGACAAAAGTTTCCATGGTATGTACATTTCTATAACGTCACAGATAATGGTGCTGACATTATTGCAAGCTTCTTCTGGACATTTTGTGTTAAGAGCTAGAGATCAGTCAGTAGATGCAAGAAATCCTCTCATCTCCCAGAAGTTTGCCTTGTACTGCCAAACTTTACGTTGGTAAGGTTTGTCTCTGTGTAGAGGCACGTTCAACTTTAGAAGAAAAGGAATGCGATCTGATGATCCAAGCCTTGGAAATGTCGGACAGGTGGCATCAAGGTCAGTCATCGACAAGTCAAGTATCTGTCTTCTCTAGCCAAATGTACTTCAAATCTCAAGTGTACGGCGCCCAGCAGCGTCAGTTCTATGACTGACAAGCAAGTTCTTATGGTGGACGTTGAAGTCTCCAAGAAGGATAACTGCATGATTGTGCAATGAATACGGAGAGCTGCGACATTGTGGGGTATCAAGGTAGCTGATGACATCGCAGTTGGAACAAGGTGTGTAGAGATACAGAAAACCACAACTCTAAATTCTCTGGATCGATGATGCAGTCATGGAATATGCCAACTCCTTCTAGGCAGCAGACTGCAATACCTCCTCTAATTTGATGTCCTTGGTTTTTGATAGGTCTATCTCTACGACAGCTGAGGGAGTATCCTGGGATGTTAATACAACAATCAGCTCCATCTTTCACTGAAGCATCTAGAAAGGTTTCCACGATGACAATAATGGAATTAGGCTGTAGTTCATGGCATAGGTTGAAAATCGCTTCAATGTTGGAGCTTAAACCTCTGATGTTCCCTTCAAGTATACTCAAATGAGTAGTCGTTGGGCAGGCATATGTCATTTCCATCTTGATCCGTCCATTCGAGACTTCTTACCCCTAACGTCCCTAGAGGAAAATCTGACGATCACCGCAAACAAAGGAGGTGGCGTTTTTTGTTAGATCTATGGTCAATTTCCCCCTAATCCAAGGCAGAGGTCCGCTCCGTGAGATTTTTCAAAAGTGTATTAAATGCCACTTTGAAAAAAATGAGCTATTAATGACATCTAGATGATCTTAAGAGGGGTAAACTGTGAGGCATTACCCAGGACCATAAAATAACAAGTGTCATGAAAATGTGTGCACGTACGTAGAAACAGCAGGTAAATTATGATTTGGGTTAACATTTTCCCACAAACGGCTACAACACACTTCCCAAAGCAACCCCATGTGCCTTCTTGCAGACGACACTAAAATCAGAATTCTTGACGCCAATGCCTGTCCATCACACTAGGACCAAAAATCATGAACTGTTGTATCCATACAGGGGGGTAGGACATGCAACCTAACAGCAACCCGAATTCCAAAACACTGACCTCTATACATGGATAGGGGCGGCGATCGAAAAGTGAAAACCACTTTGACCGGCATATTAAGGAGGGCAAAAACTTAGTCGTCGTTTTAAATGACATCTCACTTTCATGCACTTGTACATAATTTGACAAAATTTACTCAAAACAAGGGAAACTAAAAGGCTTTATTCACACAAAGAATTGGTTATATTCAAAATAGATAATTAATGACCAAATACAGAAATTGCCAGACAAAAAAATGACTAAATGAAAAAAGGCTGAAAAACAATAAATAAATGCAGCAAAAACAATAACAGAGAAGTTAGACATAAGATCATGCTAGTTGGTATAATAAATAGAGAAATAAATGATATGACATGAAGGAATGAATGAATGGATGAACGCATGAATTCCAATTGCCTTTATTATATGTAATAAATTTGAAAAAAAAGAAAGGAAGGAGGAATGGAGGGGGGAGGGGAAGTGGGGGGGTGGCAGGGGTTGAGGAGGGAGAACAGGGAAAGAGAAGGGGAGGGAGATAGGGAGATAGGGAGATGGGAGCGTGGGATGGGAGAGGAAGGGGAGGGGAGGGAGGGGAGGGGTGGGTAATGGGAAGGGGTAATGGGAAGGGGCATGGGGAGGGGAAGGAGAGAAATCGAGCAAGTCGTGTCCTACACCCCTGGTATACAATTTGATATGCAATGTGTCTCAGGTGGAAAAAAATTATCCCACAGTATAAATGGCCACAAGCTGTGCTCTTCAAATTCAAAAACAAGGCAGTTCTCAAACCGCAAGTATCGCCTGCTTTGGCGCAGAGACTGATAAGAAAAAGGGCACCACACGAGAGTTGCAACTGTTGAGTAACAGGGTGTCCAAAACGTTGTGCAAGCAGATAGATCAATTTCTCAACTAGGTTTTTTTGAAGCCCTTCCCACACCCCACCCGTCCCACCTCCCCAACACCACCCCACCCGTCCCCCTCCCCAACACCCCACGTCCCCCTCCCCAACCCCAATCACATCCCCCCTCCCAACACCCCACAGGCCACTCTTCCAACACCATAACCTGGCACCTCCCCACCACCCAACCCAGCCACCTCTCCAACACTTCATTCTGGGCCCTCCCCA
>JAMKCH010046225.1:0-11481 GCA_023653785.1 Ophioderma brevispina | reverse complement strand
CAAAGCTCATGGAGCGCAAGTTAATAAGATGCAGGTCTCACCAGTGATTTGCAAGAACAGGGTTATGACACCAAACTTCTTATGTGTTGAGGGTGGTAGCAGCGGGGTCATTACTGAATCTAATGTGTGTGCCATTAAATCAATTTTCCCCAGGTTCAACAATAGTAAACCCTGAAGCGTCTCCAAGAGCGTAACAATGTTCTAAAATCACTCAGTCAACGTGCATAGTTGATCCTATGCCTATATTTTATTCAAAATATGGACCATGTATTGGTCAACCTAGGCAGGTCACCCACAGGTGTTTTAGTTCAAATGGGTGCTTCATTATTTTCGGTCCTTTTAGGGTTGGGCCTTTTAATATTATTTGAATATGTCACCTGTGGCTTTCATTTTTGATGTCCATATTTTATTATAGTTTTTTGTGCTTAGTATATGTTTTTTAAAATGTTATGTGTGTGCAAAGGCTGCGGAGTTGAGCCAGGCTTTCAGCCTACTCAAACCTCCTGTCTGGCTTTATATGTTGCCCTTTTCTGATATTGTTGTATTTTTGTATGTCAATAAAAATTTAGATGATGAAAGAAAAAATTAGGTAACATTTTGACGGCCAAAGGTCACATAAGGTCACCAAGATGTCACCTCACCCCATCCCCGCCTTTCCACCCAGTTACATCACCGTAGCCACTTACGACTCATATAGGCATGCAATAGATTAAGGGTTAACTTTGAACACAGAGACACACACTCAGATACAAGACATACAACCAGAGTATCCCTAGTGTGCTTCTGCAATTCTTGCAGACGACACAATTAGGATCCAGTACCATCCCCACGTTCCAAAAATTCAGTGCCATATTTTCTGGAACAGGTGTAGAATTCAACCATAGGCTATCAGTAGTTTTAATGCAATACGGTCTCCTGCTATTCACAAGTCTTCTGCATGGGATTCAATCCTGTGGGAGTCACTGTGACATGCAAGGTGAAGCATGCAACCCATGCACTCCAGTTATCATGGACTTGAGTTAAACTTTGTACACTTCTGCACATTTAACACAAAAACATTATTTCTCACGGGGCTAGAAGTCAGGAAGCATGAATTATTATCTTTTCCCGGGAGATAGCCAGTGCATACAATGTTGAAAAAAAACATGCCCTTGGCCGATTTTCAAACTGAGGGCACTCCGTATTAATCTACACATCGGTGCTCTCACCAACTGGAGCTATCAAACTGGGTTGGTAGAGAGCGATAGATCTCATCTATAGGGGTTAGGTTCGAAAGGTGTACACATCGCTTTCCTAGTGGTAGCATCAGAACGGTTATACATATACAATTTATATTTGTTAAAATTTCAAGTCAGTAGGCAGTGTTAAAAAAATCCATTATATATACAGTTTAAAAAAAGTAATTTACTAGCCTGGGTGCCTCCAGACCCGCTATAACAAGTTGTCCTGACAGATAACCAGAGAATATAGATGCTGGTATAGAAACTAACCATGGAGCTACATTAGACACCCAGCCCTGTAAATAAACAACAAGATCAAAAATGTCTGGTGTGATTGCTAAATATAAGGAGAATTTAAGGCCATTAATTAGGGTATCGATTCTTTATGAAGACACAATATGCAGCTCTGATGAGAAGGATATCATAGCTTCCCACAATGCATTGCTTTCAGTGGAGGTTTTGTACAGGTACTAATGTGAATCGTTAGTGGTGAAACATCCCAGCATTAATCACAAACTTGCATTTTAAGAATGTTTCATCTCTATGATTCATTTGACTACCTGCACAAAATGCTCTATTGGAAGCAATGCATTCTGGGAAGCTACTGATATCTTCTCTTGGCAGCTCTATCCATCACATGAAAGCCATTGAACACAGTCACACTTTCCTGTGCAAGATATATGATGGCTAAACTGATGGCAACTCCTTTCAACCTCACAGCTTCAGCAGAATATGTTAATCAATTTTCTTGTTGTCTGTATAGTATTATTTATCAGTTTAGCAATCATCAAAATTCTCTCAAAATTTTCCTTGACAATTTCCCATTATTTTTTCTGTTCACAGGTTATTTTTCAATGTACAAAATAATTCAAGATGGTGGGGCAATTTTCATATGCATTCCAATTTATAGAGGCATGTCTTCAGTCATCAAACAACCGGATTCCAAATTTATAGCTACCGGTAAATTGCTCCAGCGGTTTAAATCAGAGGGTGTATTGAGTACATCCAACAATGCATTAGTTTTGGGAAATTTCACCTCAATAAGGTCATGTGATATCACCCAAATATCTATTCGTAACACATAATACCCGACTTGACACTAATTTTAACCATTAAAGTGCTAGGACTTCATTTTTCACATGATGAAATGTTTGTGGTTCCACAACTTCTTGAACACTGAATGTGTTTTGTACAGTACAGTTTAGGTGCAAGCATTATGGGTTGGTTTAAAATTACCCTCTGGGTTGACAAAAAGGGTTCACAATGGTTCATGGAAATAGTGTGGTAATAGTCAAGCACATTCCGGGACTATTTTGTTCATCTTAAAGAAAAGTTCTAAGGCCTAACATTTTACCGAGTTACAAGCTCTCTTCTGATCACCAAAATTTCAATTTTGATGAAGTCGGAAACAAGGTTGTCGATTCACCTTTAACAAATTGGTACTTTTGAAAGGAAGCAAAATTCTTTCCCACATTCTATTGCCCATTTGATGTTAAAATTGGTCATAATCATAGGAATATATTCTAGAAGACATCAGGAATAGACGATTTGCACAATTCCCTAATGCATCCCGTATTGTGCCCATTTCCACCCAGGAACTTGTACCAGAGTTCATGTTTAAAATAATTATGCTGTTCGTTCATGTCGCCGGACAGTGCCTAAAAACTACAAACAAAGTACCTTTTCACGTGAAGTTTATCTTACAGAAATGTAGAATTAGATCCGCGCAAAAAACAACCGAGGCCTGATTGTTGAAGTTACAACACAAGTGTTATTTTCGATCGTAAAGTGCCCCTACTTGTACCTGCCGCCGATTACCAACAACTTTAGTGGCAGCGTCACAGATTAAAATTTCTGGTATTAAATATTATTCTCTTAAATGTATGTTTATTTAACTGGACTGAGGCTGGTACAAGTTCCCGATGGGGGATATGGGCAATTAACGAGATGATTTGGGGACCGCAAATCGTCCACTTGGATTTTTACTAATAATGATCCATTAAGTTCCAAATTTTGAACCCAAAAGTAATCATACAACTGGTCTTATCATTGTAATATCCTTAACATTGTGAATACATTTTGTGATACATTGTACATTGTTGAAAGACACTATCGTGATTTGCTAAACAGCACAATCGAAAAATCATCAAAAATAAGATTTTAGCATGTACGTAACGTAACAAGTACAGGTATCCTAACATACCCTGCAAATCGATAAGAACCAGACGCAACCTATAAGGACACAATCGGAGATTTAGTCCTTACTGTCCGAACGGAACTTACTGCAACACGTAATGGAATGGAGAATCGTATCTTGGAAACACTGCCGTTTTCTTCCTTTTTTTAAAATTTATAAAAAAAGAAAAATTAAAAAAAATGAGAATTCTACAGCCTTATCCTTCACTTGAAGCTATTCCTGCAAATTTCCAACTATTTTTTTCAAATCACTGATGTTGTCTTAATAATTATAATACCCCAGTTTATTTAAGGGCCTTAAAATTCAAGTTTTTACATGAGATTTGATGGGGATATCTATAGTCCATGTCACTACCTCTGTGCAGGACGTCAGCGCGCGATTTGTTGGTTGCAAGAGAAAATCTCTCTCGTTGACTTGAAGGGACAGCGATTTACGCCGCAACACAAAAAACATGGCATGTCTGACGGGCGTAAATGTTATGAAATCACTGCACAGAGGTAGAGACACAGACTACAACTCTTCTCAAATATATTCATAATGTAAGATGACACTGGTGAGATAAAAATAGGGACTATTACTTGAATCGGGAGAGCGACACATACCTGATGTCCAGGATAAACCTGTAAAATAGGTAGGAATCCAGTTAAGTAACATGAAGAAGTAGAACCAGTACAAACATGGGCTACAAACAAACCCCTGCAATCAATCCATAGAATACACAAAGTTACTTTAAACTCATGTTAGAATTTGCCAATTGGTTATCAATATCCAGATTATTCAAATTCAAAATTCATGGAGCAAATACTACATTAGATAATTTCACCATTTTGTCCCCAAAGAGAAACATTTAAGCTAAAGTGCAAACGAGAGATTTCAAGTCACCATGTTTTCTGTGATATGTAGTAAGACATATAGGTTAGATGCTCAACTAGATTCTCTTACCTTTTATTTGGTTACAGAATACTTAAAATGAAAACAAAAGGTAATTTGGATATGCTTATATTCAATAGAAAACAATAGGCCGAAATTTCATATTGCTCCTATACGAAATTAGAATGTCCACCAATGTTTGATATCAAAGAAACAGTTCTCAGCTTAATCCTAAGATGGGTATTTTTGGATATAAAGCTTTACACAGTGCCAAAATCAGATTTTTCACATTTTCGGGACACCTGTTATTGAAATTCTCTCGTGGCCCCTTTAAAAGGTACAACGAGAGATTTCAACTAAGGTCACGTATTTAAGTTGGGACCCAAAAAGGGTGGATTTGTCACATGTGGGGCCCTTATTTCATTTAAAAATGATTGCCATTCTGTAGTACTTCATCATAACTAGGCAAGTTTGGTCTCATTTGAAGCACCACTTTATTCATTTTTGATATTATAAGAAAACATTAAAATCTAATTCAGATTAATTACTGTAAATTGTTAAGTATAATAGTCAGGGTGGAGGAGTGGCGGTTGCGGAGGTGGCCGGTTGCGGTGTGTGTATTTCCAATGGGATGTTGAATTAAGAAATAAAGGGTAAGATGTTCATGTTTATGGGAGAATAATGTGTCCGAGGCAAGTAAAAACATGAATAATGGGCGAGGCGAAGCCGAGACCCATTATTCAAATCTTTTACTGCCGAGGACACATTATTCGACATAAACATGAATATCGCACCCTTTATTTCTATTCTATTACCGTAAGAAAGTAAAATAATATCAGAAAAACTGGCCATTTCTGACTAAAAAACGTAACAGTTGTTTACGTCTTTAGAGCGCGCGCTTTGCCTTCCCGCGTAAATGTTAGCGTGTGCGCTTAGAGTGATGGTGGCACGCGCCGAAAAAGAATGTTCGCTTTGCATCACGCATTAGAGCGTAATCGCGACCCATTATTGCAGAATAATGGGCAGTAAACAACCAATCAAAGAGCGCGCTTTTGAATAATGGGCAGTTGAGGTAATAGAATGCAGATTAATATCCCTGTAAAACTTAATCTTGAAATATTGCTTTGGACTGAATTTTACTATTAACTAGCTCATATATAAAATAATTAATGTCTTTAATTACCCAAAATAATAAATGAATCATCACAATGATGCACAATGTCAAAGAATGAATAATATGCATTAAAATGTGAAGCACACAAAAAAAAATGCCCTAAAATTTGATATCAAGCCACAGGGCTCTTCCCAACTCATCCCATGGATACAGTATGTTTTGTCAATTTAAAGCATGCTCCTGTTCTCTTAAAAAAAGCTACAAATACTCTAAGTTTTTATACCCCAAATAAGTAATACTAATTATCACTGTGATGTGCAAATGAATTTCTCTTAACCATTAGATATCACACAAAAATACTATGTGTGACCTCTTTGTAAAGAGACTGAAGCACCAATTGGAACTTTTTGAACTTTCACTTATAGATTTTAAATTGATACAGGTAAAACATCAATATTTGATCACCCTGTATATAACATACATCCTGTTTATAATTGTGTGGTAAAGTGTTATGTATTTCACCAGGTACTTTTAAGTAGTTTCATTCAACTTTTTATTAAACATAACAAATGACTTTGCAGCACAGAATATCAAGATTTAGTTATCACAAATTCATAGTCACCCTATATGATTGTCAGTCATTTTTTTTTATTGAACCTTATCATAAAATGTGATCAAGACAGCACTAATTTCTATATTTTTAGTATATAGATAGTAGTACACATTGCAATTTAGGGCTTAAATTTTGAGACCAATTGAGTAAAGCCCAAATTAAAAGCAAGCGATTAAAGTAAATCTTATACTTGAAGATTTTCATTGCTATTTGACCACCCTGTATAATGAAATTAGAGTTTCAATTAATCTATGAACTTCCTTCAGACACTTATTTTAACAGATACAACATTCTTTTCACATGTTTATGGGGTATTCATACTTGAAAAGAAATTACGTAATATTTTTCTTACAAAATCTAATGAATTTTTGATCACCCTGAATTTTCATCAGGTAATTGTTTTACTAATACAAATGATATGTATGGAAAGCCCTTACTGTGTACTTTTCAAATATATGCATCAATTTTGAATTAAACACTGTGTGTAGAAACTATGAATCATTAAATAAAATTGATTTCAGTGTAATAATTCTTTTGTTACACCCTGTATATTTTTTACGCCACCCTGATTACCTCAGGGAAGAGAAAAAGGTGACCTCTTTAATAATCCTTGTTCTCTAAGCTTTCCAAAAAAAAAATGTATAACTTTGGACACCTAAGATAAATATAACTAAAGTTGTGAGGACAATTGAGACTGATTGGAGGTTGAATATTTGACAAATGTACACAGTGACGGCAAATGGTCCCCCCAAACTTAAAAAACATGACCATTAACAGATACTCCTAAAATTGGTGTGGTAAATTCTGATTCTTGCACAGCTGTGTAAAGTTCCTATCAAAAACATTTCCATCTGAAAGGGAGGAACCATTTATTTGGTTACAAAAAAAATTGTGAAATTTCTAATTTGTATAGATTAGGTACAGGTGACGTCAAACGCCAGGCAACGTACAAAGCACTGGCCCGGCAGTATGCTGAGCACATGCAGGGCTTGTGCTTTTTAAAATTTGCGGCCTCAATCAGGGCTACTGGCATGCTGCTGCAACGGTATGGGGAATTAATCTTTAGCACTCTAAACATGTCAGTAGACAGGTGCTAACTTGTGTTTTTGTAAACATGATGTCACCTCCTCTATAGGAGCAAATGTATTCTATTGAAATTATAAGGCATATAACAAACCACTTTTGTTTTAATTTTAACTACTTTTGTAACAAAATAAAAGGTACCAGAATCTATGAGTGTCCAATCTATATGGAATCACTACATATCACAGGAAAAAATATGGATGACTGAATTCTCTTGTTTGCACCTGTAACTCTGCTTTTCACATTGGGGATGTATTGAAGGTTAAGTTGGTAGGTGCCATTGTTTTCTCATAAGATGTTAATTACCAAAATGGGCCTTTGAGCAAAGCACTTCCTATAGGAAAAAACCACTTAAAATGCTTCACACGTTGCCCTTTTTAAAAATCATCTTTGTCTGTGTGCGACTTGTGACTCGATGGAATAGAAACAGTTTGCTCCTCCTGGTATGTTTCATAAATAGTCGTATTGCTAGTGCCCATTCAGACCGAAGGCCACCAAAGAAAGTAGAAGATAAGAATAGTGCTCCAATGAAAGTGGTGTAGAATGATGGAGCCAACACGCCAGTGAATACAGTCTACAAAAAGACCAAAGAAAATAGGTACGAAATAAAAACACCTGTAAAGAATTGAAATCTTCTACCTTTTCCTTATACTCTTAGACATTTGAAATTTGTTTGAGGGTAGGCATTTTCCAAAGCTGTGGGTATTAAAAGATTCAGGACGGCTCTTCATCTAGAAAGGACGGGTAATGGTACTTCGTTCAAAGCTCAGACCTGAACGAAGATGATCACGGAAATGGGAGTAGTGAGTTTCTTCCCCCTTACATTATGCATCAAGGTCCTTCTATGGTCAACAAATGTCATATGGGCTATTCATGCTCAACATTCGGAGATGTGCACCCGCAGCATGTCATGGTTTTTTTTCTTTTTGGTGTTGTGATGATAGATATTGATTGAGAAATGAAAATCCGAAATTTTGAAGCTCTTCATACCGCCCTTCGTTTTCCACAGGAGCATTCAGGAATTAGGGGGGTCACCATATTAATATGCTGTGCCAATGTGAAAGACCAATTTGAGAGGGCCATTAAAACTATTAATGGACACCCCCCTAACTTTGAAAATCACTATCTGGGGAAATTTTTATGGTGGAAATTCACAAATCTGGCATAAAAATGTGACACCCTTTACTTTTAAAGTTATTTGGGTTTTAAAAATGCAATATCTTTCATTTCTGGGACCAAAGTTAAGGGGGTCAGAACTCCGAGTAAGTTTCTTGTTAAGTGAGAGTCACAATGCAGTTACTTTCTACAGTTATATAATAGCATATTAAGTAAGTAATAAGTGAAGTTACATCCTATTGAAAAATCCTAATTTGCATTTTGGCATATTGGCCCCCCTGAAATTCAATGTGGACTGCGACATCACCCTCTACTTAGGATAGGTTGAGATACAATCAAAAGACCTTTTCTGAAAGAACCAGCTGGTTACTTGATTTTCTTCTATTCATTTTACAGCACAATACACTTTGCTGAGATCCAAATAGGAAAGTTATGGTGCTCGACACTGTTGCATGTACATGGAACTATGGGTCACGTTTTATTACATTTGTGTGGGAACTTTGAGTGTGTATTTTGTTGTGAAAAATTAAGACACCAAGCTAGTTCTTTCAGGAGGTGTTAATGAAATATCTTCAACCTATCTGAAGTAGATGGGGTCGAGTTGTCGAATGCCCAACATTGTTTTTCAGGGGGGTCAAAATGTGTGGGAAAAAAATAGTACAATTACCATTTTCAAGGGCTGTACCCCACTTAATACTTTTCTAATGTGTTCATTAATTGTATTTGGGTTAAAGTTGGTACAATGTAACTCTGTTTGACCAAAAGATGGACAATTAAACATTTTCTTTTGGAGTTATGACCCCCCCCAGGACTTGGCGCCGAATGAACAAAGGTGCATATTTAGGCATCATTAACTCTAAAAGTAAATACGCTATGAACTTCCTGATGCCAGATTGAATTCTACAGCAAATATTACCTTAAAGTAGTGATTTTTTCAAAGTCAGTTGTGGAGTGCTCCATTACAAATCTGTACCCTCTCACCATAGTCTTTCACATTGGCGGCACGTTTGATGGTGACCCCCCTAAAATTCCAAATTGCTCTAGCGGAAAACGAACGGAACTATTGACGCTCAAAATTTCAGGATTTTTCATATCCTCCTCAATTGTCTACCAACCACATTAAGTCAAACAAAAAATCCATGACGTGCTGCTGGTGCACATCTCGAATGTTGACATGGACATGAGCCCCATATGTCACACACATCTCGCCATTTTGTTTCAATGAGGAGATAAGTTAATGCAAATACGAATATTTCAAACCAGAACATGCGACCTAACATTGAAGGAAAAACTGATTCTATTGCGGAACGAGCAGGAATGAAACTCTGGTAAATGTGAGATTGATGCACATAAGAAAACCACATGCACCTAATGGTTTGCATCCAATGGTAGATGTTTTCTTTTGGGTAGTAGAAGAGGGGTACTTTTTAGGTTGTTCTTTTGTGTTTGGGGATGGAAATTCTCACTACTGGTAACTGACTTTTTGTACATGTGTCACTAAATGACTTGCTCAAATTTGCCGGGGGAGTGGGAGCGTATGAAATCAAATTATGGTATATGGACTTGTAATATGCATCCACCCATGATAGTAATGGCATGGGGGGGGTTAATTTTTTTAAAATGACCGGTTTGGTGTTTACTTTATTTTTTAAGCGAGCAGCAAAGCAGCATTACCCAACAGGGTACAGCATTGATGAGAAGAATTTTGATTCCACACCACTAAAAGAATCAAGTCTGACACCTCTGGTAGGAGTTGTGGTGGCAAACATGTAAAAGTGTCAAGTCTACATTAAAATGAAAAACAAAGAATAACACTGAAACTTTGGGCATTTGTTAAGAAATCATTTTTTTTAAATATGGCAAACCAATAAAGATCAAAAAAATCAAGTGTGCGAGACTTTTTCCCAAGGATTACAGTACGATTCCCACTTCTTAAAGGACTCTTTGAGAGAAGCGAGAGAGTTTAAGAGAGTCAAAAGTTCCTTTTGCTCAGAAGTTTTAGGGTTCAACTTATGGATTGTTCTCCCTGAATTCCTTATATTGATTAAGTACATAGTAGTCTAATGTAGTTGATGTAGTTGATGTAACTATACCCCCGCATAAGAAAATCCGAACGATATGAATTACTGTATTAAAATGGTATGTAGGTGAATTATAATATAAATGCCAGGAGAGTTGTTTGGATGTGTTTGCTTATTGACCTGGTCCGTTAATGCCTTGGATAACGAAGCTATGATGTGAAGTGTGATTGAGAGATTTATCCAGCTGACATGGCGCACGTAAATTGGAGCAAGTTTGAGCATGTTTTCCACATCGTTGGATATGTTTCGGCGGGGAGTATATTTCAATGAGAACTAAGAGTAGAGTGCAAAGATTCCATTTAAAGACTTTTGCTGTCCGTTTGTAGTCCTTATTCAAATCATTAGTCATTTATTGTTCAGGTCAGGTTTCTTTGAGGCCTGCTAATGGTATCCTGGTAACCAGTATACATGTCTTAGGGCCCGAAGTGTCGGCGGCTAAACCGTCACCCCAATCGTATTTCTGATTTGAGCGGTGAGCTGGTTACCATGGGTAGAAAATGAAAAAGAAGATCTAACTACACGGGCGTCAGATCTGGAGAGCTAATGGCGCCATCCAAGCACATGCTGCCTTGCATGGTGGGGTGGTTGCCCAAAGGCTAGGACACCGCCGAAAACGGGATTGACATAAGGAAAGGGCATTGACGGTAAATTTTTCTTGCTCAAATAAATCCTCACACAGCAGTATTGCTGAGTGCGGTGTATCCGGCCAACTCGTGAACGGAGGGACAAAACCGGATTTTAAAATTGGTATAACGAAAACACTTAACTATACTAGTATCAAGGCATTTTGCCTATGAGTCAGCAGAGTCTAGGAAGAAAACATTGATGAGAGTGCAAGTATTCATCTTAGGATGGTTATTGAAGACTATTGAACCGCTTTAATGAAAATAGTGTGCTCACTCGTGGTTAACTGTTATTACTAGTTGAAAAACTACAAAAGTTTTAACAACACCACAATCAGGTCTGCATGGTACCACATGTAACCGAGGCTCTTAGGCAACATGCTGTAATGTATCACAAAGAGCTACATAGGAAAAACAAACAATGTGGACTACAAAGTAGTCTAAGGGTGCAGAGGTTTGGAGAGTTCTCAGAAAAAAACCAATTTTGAAGCAACTGATTCACTTCTTATGAATGTTTTAGTTACGGTCATTTGTAAAAAAAAAAGGATGTAGCAATTTATTTAG
>JAMKCH010046224.1:0-11787 GCA_023653785.1 Ophioderma brevispina | reverse complement strand
GATCTTCGGATCTATCTACCTGGTTGATCCTGCCGGTAGTCATAATATGCTTGTCTCAAAGATTAAGCCATGCATGTGTAAGTACAAGCTTGTATCACGCGAAACTGCGGATGGCTCATTAAATCAGTCCATGTCCTTGGAACGAGTTGCCCTACATGGATCCTGTGGTAATTCTAGAGCTAATACATGCCACCAAGCGCCGTCCTTACGGATGCGTGTGCTTTATAGGAACAAAACCAACTCGCGGCTTTGTCCGCTTCGTTGGTGAACGCTGGATAACTTAGCAGATCGCAAGGTCATCGTACCGGCGACAGACCCTTCAAACGTCTGCCCTATCAACTTTCGATGGTACGTTATGCGCCTACCATGGTCGTAACGGGTACGGAGAATCAGGGTTCGATTCCGGAGAGGAAGCCTGAGAAATGGCTACCACATCCAAGGAAGGCAGCAGGCGCGCAAATTACCCACTCTCGACACGGGGGGGTAGTGACGAAAAATAACAATACAGGACTCTTTCGAGGCCCTGAATTGGAATGGTATCACTTTAATCCTTAACGAGGATCTACTGGAGAGCAAGTCTGGTGCCAGCAGCCGCGGTAATTCCAGCTCCAGTAGCGTATATTAATGCTGCTGCAGTTAAAAAGCTCGTAGTTGGATCTAGGGCTTAGGCTAACGGTCCCTCGCAAGGGGTGAACTGTTTGACCTAGCCTCCCTCGCGGGTTGCGCCCGGTTCTCTTAACTGAGTGCCGGGTGCGACCGGAACGTTTACTTTGAAAAAATGGAGTGTTCAAAGCAGGCGCAACAGCCTAAACAGCATAGCTTGGACTACTGGAATAGGACCCGGTCTATTGCGTTTTTTCGGAGTCCGAGGGTAATTATTGAGAGGGGACTGACGGGGGCATTCGTATTGCGGTGTGAGAGGTGAAATTCTTGGTCGCCGCAAGACTACCGACAGCAAAAGCATTTCACAAGAAATGCTCATTAATTCAAAGACCGAAAGTTAGAGGTTCGAAGGCGATCAGATACCGCCCTAGTTCTATAACCATAAACTATGCCGACCGGCGCTTCGCCGGCGTTACTCCAATGACACGGCTAGCAGCCTTCCGGGAAACCAACGTTTTTGGGTTCCGGGGGAAGTATGGTTGCAAAGCTGAAACTTAAAGAATTGACGGAAGGGCACCACCAGGAGGGAGCCTGCGGCTTACTTTGACTCAACACGGGAAAACTCACCCGGCCCGGACACAGTAAGGATTGACAGATTGAGAGCTCTTTCTTGATTCTGTGGGTGGTGGTGCATGGCCGTTCTTAGTTGGTGGAGCGATTTGTCTGGTTAATTCCGATAACGAACGAGACTCTGGCTTGCTAAATAGTTGCGCCACCCGCCGAGGTGGGCGACAACTTCTTAGAGGGACTAGTGGCGTTTAGCCACGCGAGATTGAGCAATAACAGGTCTGTGATGCCCTTAGATGTTCGGGGGGCCGCACGCGCGCTACACTGAAGGACTCAGCGTGTGTCTGCCCTTGGCCGGGAGGTCTGGGTAATCCGTTGAACCTCTTTCGGGATTGGGATAGTAATGTGTAATTATTGTCACCCCTTACGAGGAATTCCCAGTAAGCGCTAGTCATCAGCTCGCGTTGATTACGTCCCCGCCCTTTGTACACACCGCCCGTCGCCACTACCGATTGAATGGTTTAGTGAGATCCTTGGATCGGCCGGTCTGGCCGGTTCGCCGCTTCGATCTCTGTGGCGAGAAACGATCAAACTTGATCACTTAGAGGAAGTAAAAGTCGTAACAAGGTTTTCCGTGGTGAACCTTCGGAAGGATCATTAACAGTACGTGCTTATGGACCAAGGCAAAAGCCGCCTCGGCAAATGTTTGTCATCAAAGGTTCCCACTTTGCATGGTCATGCCGGGTGCAACCCAAACACCTCGTGGAGGGCACTCCTTCGGGGACTAATTGCACGTTCCCATTAACACCATCTCCCCACCGCGAGCGGGCCGTCATGGAAATGGGCGGGGGGCGATTTCTCGCTTAGAGGCGAGTCGAAAGCCCCCGTTTCCTTTCCAGCTGATGGGGTGGCTCGGAACACTTACCCCGCTAGTAGCTCCCCTGGCGTGGGTTTTTGTCCGGAGAAAGTGGGAGGCGATTCGTCCCGTCCCAATCGAAAGCTGGTCGGGGGCTAGTAGGCTCCTCGAAGTGCGAACCAATCTTGACCGCAGGGTAACCACGCCCCGGGCCCCGGACCTCTGCTGGAGACCGGCATCCTGGGGGGACTCGTCGGTAACAACCAGGTCCGTTTAAAGTCCAGCGCCACCGGTGAGCGTCGCGGCTGTTTGGTCTAAAAGATAGGCCTCGGGGCCGGCCCCGCTTCGTTCCTGTTGTCGAGACCGCCCTGACCTTATTCTTTTTTTCACGCATGACAGTTTGATACAAACCAAACCCCTCGGGAAAACACTAAGACAATTCCTCGGTGTGATCGCTCGCTCGTGCGCCGATGAACGCAGCCAGCTGCGAGAAGCCCTGTGAATTGCAGAACCATTGATCATTGGCATTTTGAGCGCACATGGCGGTCCGGGCCCTCCGTGGCCCGGACCTCTTTCCGTCTGAGGGTCGTTACACAATACGATAAATCGCGTATGCGGTGACACGCATACGCGTGATACGAAAGTCAACCGCATCCGTAATCTGCGCCCGTGCAAGCGGCGCGGAGCGAGTACACTAGAGCTCGCTTTACAGGAGTCCATAGACAGCGGCACCTCCTCCCCAACCTGATCTGGGTCCCGTGCGAGAGGCTCGGCCGTTACGTTCCTGGTGAGCGGAACCAGCGTAAATCCGCAAGCTGTTTCTGACCGGTAAATCCCCTCAGACCGCCTGGAAAGCGCTGCAGTGGTGAAGGTAAGGTGCGGCCCCAAAGGTTCCGAGGCGCTCATGCTTGAAAAGCGCTCCTGCCGTGTGCCGCGCGTCCGTTCGCTGCTCGATGCCGACACCTAACATTCTCAATGTCTTTATGACTCGACCTCACGATCGAGCGAGATCACCCGCTGCATTCCGCATATTACTAAGCGGCGGAAAAGAAACTATCCAGGATTCCCTCAGTAGTGGCGAGTTAAGCGGCAAGAGTCCCATCGCCGAATCCCCGCGTCCCAGTGGCGTGCTGGAAAATGTTGCGTAAGGAAGCCGTGCTGACCGGGGATCTAGGACCTAAGTCCTTGTGACGGAGGTCTCATCCCTAGAGTTTGTTAGGCCCCCGCAGGCGCCCGTCGCCGGTGCCTTAGGCTTTCAGAGTCGGGTTGTTTTGGAATGCAGCCCAAAGACGGGTGGTAAACACCATCCACGCAAATACTAGGCACGATACCGATAGATGACAAGTACCATGAGGGCAAGTTGAAAAGAAATTTGAAGAGAGTTTCAATAGACGTGAAGCTGCCGAGAAGTAACGGAAGGGCCCCGCTACTGTGGACCGGGAGAATGCGCGCAGGGGAAAGTGCTTCGGGCGCTCCGTTCCGTCGGCTTATTCCCCTCGGGAAACCCTGACGTGGTGGTTATGCTGTCGGCCCCTTCCGCGCATTTCTCCCTCGCCTCTGGGGTTGGCGACCGTCCGTTGATCGGCCGCATTGGACGCGGCGGAGGCAGGTACCTCATCCGGCTCCTCGGGGTCGGAAGAGAACTGTATAGTCTCGCCGTCCGCATCGGTCGCAAGGTCGAGGAAAGATGACGCACGTTCCGCGCGCCTGCTCGGCCTTCGGGCGAGGGCTGGAGCCGCCAGACTCCAGCTCGTGCGGCGTACGGGGACTGTCCTCAGTGCCCGCCCTCGCTCGTGCCCGGTCGAGAAGGCTGGACCGCCTCTCAGGTGCACGGGTCCTGCCAACTTGGCCGGGTCGCCTTTTCGACCCGTCTTGACAACAACGGCCACGAAGTCTAACGGGCAATCGCAGTCCGAAGGTCCGGATACGAAGCCCCTCATGCGCAATGAAGTAAAGGAAGGTGGAGGCCGTCCGAGGTGGGATCCCCTGTCCTTTGGGCGAGGCGCAACACCGCCCCGTCTCGTCCGCTTGGCTCGGTGAGGCGGAGGAAGAGCGTGTACGCGAGGACCCGAAAGATGGGAACTATGCCCGAGCAGGATGACAGCCAGAGGAAACTCTGGTGGAGTCGCAGCGATTCTGACGTGCAATCGATCGCCCGACTTGGGTATAGGTGCGAAAGACAATCGTAACCACAGGTAGCTGTTCCTCCGAAGTTCCCTCAGGATAGCCGGCGCTCATTGAAAACAATTTTTAATCCTGTAGCGAATGATTAGAGGTCTGGGGCCGAACGACCTCACATCTGCTGCAAACTTTAAATTGGTACTGAAGTTCCTACTCGCTGACTTGGAGCCGGACAATATTGCTTGCGAGCGGCCCAGTGGGCCACTCTTGGTCAGCAGGACTGGCGCTGCGGAATGAACCGTACGCCCGGTTTAGAGCCCTCACTTCCCGCTCCGTCGCTCATCAGAACCCCAGAAAAGGTGTTGGCTGATAGACAGCACAACGGTGGCCATGGAAGTCGGAATCCGCTAAGGAGTGTGTAACACCTCACCTGCCGAATCAACTAGCCCTTAAAATGGATTGGCCGCTGAGCGTGACGCTCATACCGGCCGTCGGGGGCAGTGCAGTACGCCCCGGCGAGTAGGAGGGACGCGTGGTGAGGCAACGAAGCGCCTGGCCGATAGGCCGCGCGGAGCGCCCGCCGCCCAGGCGCAGTATCTTGGTGGTGTTAGCAATACTCAGAGTGAGAGCCTTGAGGGCCTATCGTTTAGAAGGGTTCCATGTGAACAGCCGTTGCACATGGGTCAGTCGATCCTCAGGCCTAGGTGATTCCGCTCTGAAGCGGCGGCGCGCGCCCGCTTCGCGTGGGGTTGCGCCCCCTGGCCGAAAGGGAATCGGGTCAATATTCCCGAACCTGAAGGCGGAGCCCTCCATCATTTTCGAGGTCAGAGCTGCAAAGCTATGGAGCCCCGGAGCACGCTGGCCGGAGCCCGGAATAGTTGTCTTTTTCTTTTTAAGTGCGGGTTTTCCCTGACACCGACTTGATCGGGATAGGGACCGTCGGCCCCGTAGAGCGCAGCGTCTGGAGCGGCGTCCGGTGTTGCACTGGCCGGTCCTTGAAAATCCGGGGGACGTGCGTGGACTCTCGCCTCAGGTCGTACCCATAGCCGCAGCAGGTCTCCAAGGTGAACAGCCTCTGGTCAATAGAACAATGTAGGTAAGGGAAGTCGGCAAGCCGGATCCGTAACTTCGGGGAAAGGATTGGCTCTGAGGACTGGGTCGGCCGGGCCGGGGCTGGAAGCAGGCCCGGACCCTCAGCGTGACTGGGCGAGCCGGTCGAGGTTGGCTTCGGCCTTCTGAGACTGGCGAACCCGGACTTTGCATTGGGTCCGGCTCGTGGACCGTCCTGGCTGCGCGGCAGCCTCGCGTTGTCGCCTCGCGCCGGCGCCAACGCCGGCTAAGAACTGGTACGGACCAGGGGAATCCGACTGTCTAATTAAAACAGGGCATTGCGATGTCCGCAACCCGGGCGTTGACGCAATGTGATTTCTGCCCAGTGCTCTGAATGTCAAAGTGAAGAAATTAAATGAAGCGCGGGTAAACGGCGGGAGAAACTATGACTCTCTTAAGGTAGCCAAAGCCTCGTCATCTAATTAGTGACGCGCATGAATGGATTAACGAGATTCCCACTGTCCCTATCTACTATCTAGCGAAACCACAGCCAAGGGAACGGGCTTGGCAGAATCAGCGGGGGAAGAAGACCCTGTTGAGCTTGACTCTAGTCTGGTCTTGGAAGAGACATGAGGGGTGTAGAAGAGGTGGGAGGCCTCTGGCCGACGGGGAAATACCACTACTCTCATCGTTTCTTTACTTAGTCGGTGAGACGGGAAACGGGCCCCGCGTGGGTCCAGGCTTCTGGCGCTAAGCACCCGGCCTCCGGGTTGGGTGCGTCCCGCTCCGACCGACAGCGTCAGGCGGGGAGTTTGACTGGGGCGGTACATCTGTCAAATGGTAACGCAGGTGACCTAAGGCCAGCTCAGCGAGGACGGAAACCTCGCGTAGAGCAGAAGGGCAAATGCTGGCTTGATTTGATTTATCAGTATGAATACAGACCGTGAAAGCGTGGCCTAACGATCCTTTTGACTTTCGGAGTTGAAGCAAGAGGTGTCAGAAAAGTTACCACAGGGATAACTGGCTTGTGGCAGCCAAGCGTTCATAGCGACGTTGCTTTTTGATCTTCGATGTCGGCTTTCTATCATTGTGAAGCAGAATCACCAAGCGTTGGATTGTTCACCCACGAATAGGGAACGTGAGCTGGGTTAGACCGTCGTGAGACAGGTTAGTTTTACCCTACTGATTACAGGTCGGCGTTACGGCAATTCTGCTCAGTACGAGAGGAAACGCAGATTCAGACCGTTGGTACACGTGCTTGTTCGAGAGGACAGTGGTGCGAAGCTACCATCTGAGGGAGTACGGCTGAAAGCCTCTTAAGATTGGCTTTCAACCTCCAGAATCCGGGCTGGTACGCGTCGACACCACCGGCGTTCCGCTAGCGAGGTAGGCCCGGGGCGCTACGCGCACCCCCTTTCGAGGTAGAAGGGCCCGTGTTCGCGAACCTGGGACGCAGCGGCGGTAGCCCCGAAAGTCCGATGTTTCCCACGCGGCATCAAGTCCGCCTTGGAGAGGAACGCCAAATCACTTGCAGACGACTTGGGTATGGATCGAGGTGTCGTGCCCAGTAGAGCGGTCTCTTCGCTGCGATCTGCTGAAACTAAACCTTACAGATCCGAGGGATTTGCCCGCAACAGACGGGCGAATCTCCGGCAGCGGCCGTGCTCGTTGCTCGGGGCAGCAGCAGGGCATGGCCGCTGACGCACAAGCAAGCTCCGGTGTAACTTGCCCGCAACAAGACGGGCGAGTGCCTGGACCGGCCGGCCTCCGACGCTTAGTGGCATTGCCCGGCCTGCCGTGGCCCTGCCACGTCGGAGGCGTGCTTTTACTTTGTTCCAACATGTCGAGTGCGTGGGGGGAGTTGTGCCGGGGCGTTCGCCCGGCCGGCCCACCTTGTTGGCCTTTGCTTTCTGGCACTGGTCAACTTGAAATGATACGGAGTGGTTGCTGCCGTGGCCCGGCACTGGTCAACTTGATATGATACGGAGTTGGTTGCTGCCGTGGCCCGGTTAGGTACACTTGTAAAAAAAATCAAACTCTTGGCAATGCACCTCCGTGGCCCGCTGGGTAGTTGCTTTGGCCCTGCCACGTGATGTATCCTGCACTTGTGCGATTTGTATACTTTACTGTGGTACATTACATACCAGAATGATGCGACTTGCTCCACCACTTAACCTGCCGTGGCCCTACTTGGTAAAAGTGGCTGCCGTGGCCCTACTTGGGGAAAAGTGGCTGCCGTGGCCCTACTTGGCGAAAAGTGGCTGCCGTGGCCCTACTTGGGGAAAAGTGGCTCCCGTGGCCCTACTTGGGAAAATCCCGCTGCCGTGGCCCTACTTTGTAAAAACCGTTTCGCTGCCGTGGCCCGGCTAGTTGAAGTTTCGCTGCCGTGGCCCGGCTAGTTGAAGTTTCGCTGCCGTGGCCCGGCTAGTTGAAGTTTCGTTGCCGTGGAGGAAAAAAAGAAAAAAAAAAACAGGTATGGATTTTGGCAGAAGTTGCAGTATGCATTCACATGAAAGTCGATTGCTGTCTCAGTAAAGCGGGTGAGATTGTGAGATTCAGTTGTGCAAAGTTGTGGTTTTTTGAGCGATGAACCCTCACGTTCACGCCGACCGAATTACATGAAAAGCACTTTTGCAAGAGAACTGCCCTTTTTGGGATTTCATAAGACTGGGAGAAAGAGCAAAGTAGTCGCCTAAACATGGTATCTAACAGGCGTATTGGGGCGTAGCTTAGTAGGTAGATAAATCATAACGTACCAAATGGAGTAACTCATATATACTACAATATACACACAGTTAAAAAAAAAGCTGCCACCATAGGCCACAATGTACAGGGCTGCCCAGAGAAGTTCAGGGCCAGGGAACCTTGTTGTTATAGGCTTACATGGTGTGGGTCGGGTGCGGGATGTACTTGAATGTACCACACTTTATATTGTCAATGATAAGATCACATACCACAACCTTACCACAAACATATTGTGGTTTGAAACATGGTATACACAGAGCTGGAATAATAAACAAGAGAAGAGGAATCGCGAGTGTATTGAATAGGCAGCAGCGAAAACACATTTCTTCTCACACCTCTCGCGCCATCCGTGTGTGGACGCAACCATGCTTCGCGTCGTCGCTGTTACTGCCAAGGAAACGCCACCTTAAAGATCTGTGCGTCGCGCGTTATGTGAGGGGTAAGGGGAGATGGCCTTGTTGATTGCGCTTGCCACATCCAGGGACGGGTAGGTGCGAGCCAGGCTTGTTGATGTGCGAATCTTGATTTGCGGACGTGACTGCCCTATTATGCAGTGTGTTGCAAGAATCTGCCCCTAAGGTGACGCGAAAGAAAAGAAATGAACCCAACTATGGCAAACCGCACACCGGCACTCGCTGCCGTGGCCCGGCTTGGTGGGAAATGGCGCTGCCGTGGCCTGGCTTGTTGGAAAATGGCGCTTCCGTGGCCCGGCTAGATAAGAAGTGTTGCTGCCGTGGCCCCGGCTTAAGTGAAGTGAATATTCCCTGCCGTGGCACGGCTAGATAAGAAGTGTGCCTGCCGTGGTCCTGCTAAGTGATGCAACTGCCATGGCCCCGGCTAGATAAGAAGGGTGCCTGCCGTGGCCCGGCTAAAGTGAATATCCCTGCCGTGGCCCGGCTAGTGCGCTAGATAAGAAGTGTGCTTGCCGTGCCCTGCGAATGAAGCAACGCCGTGGCCCGGGCTAGATTAAGAAATGTCGCTCCGTGGCCCGGCAAAGTGAATATCCCTTGCCGTTGCCCGGCCAGATAAGAAATGTCGTTGCAGTGGCCCTGCTAAGTTGAATACACATGCCGTGGCCCGACCAGATAAGAAATGTCGCTGCCGTTGCCCTGCCTAAGTGAATCACTGCCGTGGCCCGACCAGATAAGAAAAGTCGATGCCGGCCCTGCTAAGTGCATATCACTGCCGTGGCCGACCAGATAAGAAATGTCGCTGCAGTGGCCCTGCTAAGTGAATATCACTGCCGTGGCCACGACCCGCCAGTAAGAAATGTCGCTGACGTGGACGGTGAATAAGTGAATAGCACTGCCGTGGCCCGACCAGCTAAGAAATGTCGCTGCCGTGGCCCGCTACTGCTAAGTTGAATATCACTGCCGTGGCCCGACCAGATAAGAAAATGTCGCTGCCGTGGCACTGCTAGTGACATATCATGCAGGGCCCGACCAATAAGAAAGTCCGCTAGCAGTGGACCTGTACTGCTAAGTGAATATCATGCCGTGGCCCGACAGATAAGAAAATGTCGCGCCGTAGGCCCTGCCCCTAAGGTGAATATCACTGCCCGTGGCCCGACCAGAAAGAAATGTCTGCCGTGGCCCAGCTAAGTGAATGTCCCTGCCGTGGCCCGGCTAGGTAAGCGGTTGCTCCAAACTACTGTCGGCAGGGAGGGAATTGCCCGTCGCTTGCCGACTCATTGTTGGCCCTGTGTCGGTTTCCGCCAAATGCACCAAGGAGATGGCGTTGAGGGGCCCATACGCTTGCATAAGAAGTGCCCCGCCTGAGGTTTCTGATCCCCAGACCACAACGGTGGTATGTGGTCAGTTATGAAGCTGTGTAGAAAGAAGGTGCACATTTTGGGCGCCCAAACTGCCGGGGACCAGAACGTATACTATAGGGAGGATGTCTCCCCAGCCCGGGCCCATCGGGTCGGGTTTTGCCCGGACCGGGCCCGGGGCGTGGTTTGGGTCTGAGAGGGTAGTGTATTTTGGGCCACATTTTTGTAGGCGGCAGACGGGCCGTGTTCCCACTAGTAGTGGGTTTACCGAGAGCGGCTCTCGCTGATGAGAGCTACAAATGGACGGGTGCCGTATGCGAAATCTGGTTTGATCTTAGGGACGCTTTCGGTACCGTTACATTTGGGTTGTGTACCAAAAAATGCTAGCATGCGCAGATGGTCAAAAAGACGGCCTGTAGCGGCTGGGGCCTTGTTCGGACAGAACGTATATATATAAGAGGGGTGGTCTCCTCTGAAGCTAGACCTCGGCTCGAATGTCATAATATATTACCGAATACTATACAATAGTATAAATACCTTATATTTTAATACTGCCTAAGGTATACAGTGGCATTTGAAGCGTCCGCTCTGAGCGCGTTAGTGCATGTTTGGAGGTGAGGCCACTGAGATAGCGACAGCAAGAAACAAATGTTGACACGGGATTGACGGGAGAGAGGAGCGGATTGTGCGACCAGCATGTTATGCAAAAGCAGCGCCGGAAGCCTCTGCTCCTCAGACCGGACAGCCAACGGATTAAACGTCATGCGAACGCCAGGCCCGACCATAGAGGAGCGAGTCTCTTGAAAGCGCCCTCGCCGAGAGTCTCAGCGGGGCGGCACTTTGATGTGCGTGGTGCGGGAAGAAAGAGGGGGATACCTATGAACGGACCCGGCGGCGTCGGAATGCCGGGGAGGGGTCGAGAGGTCCCTGGCCCACTCGCCTAGTAAAAAAAAGCGTTACCAGGGGCCCATTGAGACCTATGGTCACTTTGGCAAATAGAACATTGAGGGGTCGGGCCCGGGTCAGCGCCGCGAGATCTTCGGATTATCTAACTGGTGATCCTGCCGTAGTCATATTTGTTGCAAAGATTAAGCCAGCATGTGTAAGTACAAAGCTTGTATCAAGCGAAACTGCGGATGGATCATTAAATCAGTCATGGTTCCTTGAAACGAGTTGCCCTACATGGCTAACTGTGTAATTTCGAGCTAATACATGCCACCAAGAGCCGACCATTACGGGACAGGCGTGTTTTATTAGAACAAGAAACTCGGCTTGGCCGGCTTCGTTGGTGAACGCTGGATAACTTAGCAGATCGCAAGGTCATCGTACCGGCGACAGATCCTTCAAACGTCTGGCCTATCAACTTTCGATGGTACATTATGTGCCTACCATGGTCGAAACGGGAACGGAGGACAGGGTCGATTCCGGAGGAGGGAGCCTGAGAAATGGCTACCACATCCAAGGAAGGCAGGGCAGGCGCGCAAATTACCCACTCTCGACACGGGGCGGTAGTGACGAAACATAACAATACAGGGACTCGTTCGAGGCCCTGTAATGGGAATGAGTACACTTTAAACCTTTAACGAGGATCTACTGGAGGGCAAGTCTGGGCAGCGCCGCGGTAATTCCGCTCCAGTAGCTTGTTGGTATATTTATGCTGCTGCAGTTAAAAAGCTCTAGTTGGATCTAGGGCTTAGGTAAACGGTCCCTCGAAAGGGGTGCACTGTTTGACCTAGCCTCCCTCGCGGTTTGCGCCCGGTTCTCTTAACTGAGGGCCGGGTGCGACCGGAACGTTTACTTTGAAAAAAATTGAGTGTTCAAAGCAGGCGCAACAGCCAGAACAGCAGGCATGGAAAATGGCAATAGGACCTCGAGTTCTATTGCGTTGTTTTCGGAGTCCGAGGTTAATGAGTGAGGAGGGACTGGAACGGGGGCATTGTATTGCGGTTGGGAGAGGTGAAATTTGGATCGCCGCAAGACGCCCGACAGCGAAAGCATTTGCCAAGAATGTATTCTTAATCAAGAACGAAAGTTAGAGGTTCGAAAGGCGATAAGATACCGCCCTAGTTCTAAC